>VYZT01028132.1:0-25453 GCA_013400735.1 Pomatostomus ruficeps | reverse complement strand
TGTTGTACTACATCTGTGTTCTCTTTTAGACCTGAAATCTCACACTGGGGGAAGAGTTGTAAGGGAAGAGCAAGGCAGTTATATCAAACAATGGTATATTCAAAGATTGGCTTCAAAGCCAAAATTGTGAGTTGCTGGTGAGAACTACTGACAAGGCTGCTGGTGCAACTGGAATGGGCTAGATATCCATGTGGCTGCTTCTCTAACACTTGGACATGTGGGTAAAAGGATGTCAGGCTGACATGCAAATGTAGATGTCACAGACTAAGAAAGAGCAAAGGGCAGGAGAGTAACTTGCCAAGTGACAACAACGTGTATGTGCTTCATTGGAAGACGTGTAGAAACTAAAAGCAAGATGACACCTGTGCGGGTAGTAATTGTAGAAGTCAATAAGAAGGTGACTGTAATCTTCAGCTTTGGCATTAATTCTTCCTTGATAATGAAATCTGACATCATGATATTTTAACTTTTGGAAGTGGAAACATGAAAAGATATCACAAAGAGAATGAACTACAGTAAGCGAGGTATTGGTAAGAAAACCGTGTAAAACCAGGATGTAACTAACAAATTGAAGTTAAAAGTATTTATTGCTGTGGGATGATGGAGGAACTCAACTTGATTGAAAAACTTGCTTTATTTCCAGATATATAATAAGATCTTTAATCTTATTTATCCTGGTGTAATGTAATACTTTAAAAAGCCTCCAGTTGTTCCAGGGACACTGAACCATAACAGTTCTGGGTTGTCCAGTGTGATTAAAGAAAGGTAGAAATAGTTCTGTTCCTGCTGCCAAAAATCTTACTGAGATTTATTGATGGAATTTGTGGTGCCAAGAATGCCATGCCAAGTGCTCTGCTGGAGGAAAGCAAGTAGTCTTACTTGAGTTGTTTTGTGGAATGGGTTGGTCACAGCACATAAAAATAAATTAATTCTGAAGTTTGTTACTTTTCTTTTTTGGACTGTCTTAGTAAGTTTGTCCCTCTTTTACATATTTGTCTGAGAGGTGCATATTTTTAATTTCTTCTGCAGTTCTTTCTATTTCATAGGATAGACAGTTATGCTGTTAATTAAAGCAAAGTAAGGTTTCCATATGCTTTGCTTCGTGCATGTAATATGAATTTTCAAGTATAGTTTTATTCTAGAGCAAGCTCCTTGACTTGGTTGTCTAGTTTTACATTATAAGGAGATCTATAGTTTAATGGTATCATTTCAAAAATCAGATTTTGGTTAGCCTGTCATTTGAGACTGTGTTGCAGTAACACAAATATAGTTGCTATATAGATCGTTTATTTCAGAGAGAGACCGTAAAATTAAGAATAGTTACACTTTTGTATTGCCATTGCATTAGTTATTTACAAAGTATCATTGAAACTATGATTCTACCATGCTTCAGAAATATGGAGATGTTAATAAGCAGCAATTACAAAAGATTGCTATTAGCTGCTCACAGTATAAATATTTCTCCATGATGCTAACATGTGAGTGCCTGTAAAAGATGAGTGCTCCACTCTGCTTTTCAGCATGCACACACAAAGATTTCCCAGATGTATGTGAAGACCCAGCTCACTTTTTCAGTGCAAGCAATAGTAATATCCTTCCAGTCTGTCACATTATGTGCATGTATTTGTGCTGTGACTTGAGAAATTACTCTTGCAGTTATTCCTGTTGGTTTGGCTGAACTGAGAAATGCTTTGTTGGCAGTGAGGCAGGATAGCAGGTGTCAGAGGCATGATCCCACTCCTACTTTAGTCAGTAAGAATTTTATTACAGAAACTGAGGCTGGATAGGGCCTTTTGTGTGAAAAAGTTCAGTCCCGGTATGTAGCTTCTTACCCTATAGTTAAGAAAGCAGCTCATAAAGATGCTGCATATCAGAAGTTATTTATAAATACAGGCTTTAATAATATGCATGCCAGACATGCAAATCTGGACTTTTTTCAAATCTGCATGAGAACATTTTAATCTGTGAGCTCAGACTTCCTATGCCTCAAACATCTCTATCGTAAAAGAAGGTAGTGTGTCCTGAACACAATGCAATGCAAATGCTACTGCACTTCCCAGTGTGCAGTTGGAATGTTTAGTGGCAATTTGGGCAATCCTGCAGCACTGTGCCATGTAAACAGTCCTGACACAGGCACAGATCCCATAGGGAAAAGAAGAAAGGAGGTGGTCATGTAATTGAAGACAATATCATAAAGCACAGTCACCAGTGGGTGTAATTATGGTTGAACATAATTATGCACCTCCTAACTTTATGTACCTTGATTATAGCATCTCCTAACTCTTTGCATGCTTGCCTTGAAACTCAGTCTGGTGTAACTGTGCTGGCCCACAAAATGCATCTTGGTTGCATCAGTTGTGACCCTCTTACAGCTAAAGACAGTTACTTGACTAATGCAGGCATCATCTGTTTAACTTTTTTAGGCTAGTTAGTGAAGAAATTTGGCAGCAGATTGTGAAGAAAGTAAAGCTGTTACTGAGGGCTTTGGCTGCTTTGTTTTTCTGGGGAATGAGAGCTATTTGGGAGGGCTCTGGGTAGCAGCTGGGGAGGAATCTTGGAAGCATCTTGGAGCATCTGGAGCAGACAGCATCATTTTGGAAATTGTCCAAACTATGTGTTGGAGGAAAACACAGTGCCTAGCAGCCACAGTACCTCCTGACACAGTCACGTGGCATGACAGTTCCCTCCACACGGGTGATCTTCTCCACTCTTGACCCTACCTACCGCTCTTTCTGGGAAAAAGCCTCAGTCTTCTCTGAAATAAGCCATGATAAAATGTCTGTCTTTCACATGCACAGATGTCTCAAGGGTGCTCTATTGTAAGGAAGCTGTCCAGCCAGTTATGTCTATGTAGTCATGGGGAAAGCAGAGAAGGGTTCCACCCACAGCAATATCTTGCCCTTAATGGAAGAACTTGGCCTAACTTCACACTCATTTGAAAGCGTTTAACAGGAGTAGGCAGGGAGACGGACTATAACAAATGCATCTGGATGATAGAATCCTTTGTCTCAGTGGTGTTTTGTTAAAGAATAACAGTAACTTTGGATCTCAGTGTCTTTACAAAAAACTCCTGCACTGAATAACTCGAAGAAAATTACTTGAAGTCTTAAAGGGTCCTGAAAATCCAGATGCATGAGAAACAGCTGTAGAACACTTAGTGTAAAGCAGCACACTTCCCCCTCCACCCTGTACCCCCCTATATTTAGCTAACAAAGTGAAAGTTCACTGTGCTATCTTACATCACTGTTGATGGGGATGGGAGGGACAAAGACACTTTATTTGCTCTGCTGTGCAGTGACTAGACTGTGCAATAATACTTAGGTAACAAGACACTCCAAAGGAAACAGATTGGGGGGTATGAACACACTAACAAGTAGGACTTACACAAAAGACATCCCCCAGGACACAGCTTCATTTCACAGGTTCTGCCTGGAGCTTGGCTCTGCTGCCCAGCCCTGCCCAAAGGCAGCCTGAAAGAACAGTATGGGATAAACAGAGGTAATTAGTATATTTTCTTTTTTTAAATTACAAATAATGTGTTTAGAGATTGTCAAGATCCACTAGTAAGCCGATAAATCTACAAAATTGTACTTACTATCTTGCCCTAACTTTCTTCAGGACATTCGTCAGTTCCTTCTGAAAGTGCATCTTGTTCTGCTAAATAACCACAGCCAAAACCTTTCAGGCTGTATCCAGCCAAATGTTAATGTTGTTAGAAGCAGTGATAATTATGCAAGGAGTCACTTCACTGGTCACTGAAGGTGAGTTCTGCATTCAACGTGAATACAAGCAGGCTATTGTAGAAGAAGTGAAGAAGCATAAAATTGTATCAAATTCCAAAACTCCCTTCTGAGCCTCCACAGTTAAAAATGTTGCTGGAAAAACTGAGAGACCTTTGAACGCTTTTGCCATGTTGTAGGAACCGGTGCAGACCACAGTGTACTAACTGATGCACTCACGGCCTGGATGAAAGATTTGTGCATAGGGACTGGATAGCCCTGCTCTGACGAGCATTTCTTTGTCCATGTATTTCATTCAGACAGCTGCAGTGTAATAAGAAACACTGGTACTTAGATTTCCCCACGAATTTTCCTCCTCTCTGTGTTCTCAAATTTTGTTCATATAAAGACGTCTTTCCCTCCTCCTCTTCTGCGAACTTCATTGAGCCATCTCTGGGAGCGTCTCTTCACGTTAGTGCCCTTTCTCTTGACGCTGAATTAATTAAGGATGAAATGGGAATAGTGACTCATAGCAAAGAAGCAGAGATCCTTATTAGTAATAAGCAAAGAAGGCCACAGGAACCCACTGCCTCCCGACCCAAACAATGCCTTCCTTTTGTGTGTCATTCCCACATTGATCATGTTAACTGATGCCTCTTTAGACACTAATTGTTATATTGATGAGTCTGAATTGGATGGTTTCACTATTTGGGAACTTTTGGGAAGGCAATATCCAAAAAGGTGAAAGTACTAATTATGTTGGTAATTACTTTAAAGCTCTTATCCTACTTTTGCCAGTGTCCATTCCCATGGTAACAGGAGCAGGTACAGCAGCATTCAGCCAAGCAGCACTCAGAGCTCTTGGCTATGTCACCAGTGGCTGGGGTTGGAAGGACACTATACAAATAGTGCATACAAATTTTCCAAGATTCCATAGATTTCTTTGCCACAGACCTAACTTAAAATACCAAAAAAAGCTACCCAAAATTTAATTTATTTCTTTATGAGCTATATTGGCTTTTTTAAAGCTTTGATTTTACCCTTAGGTGAGCTGGCAGGTCTTCTAGAGGCTGGTCTGCAGCCAGAGTCCTCAGGGGAAATTCTGTCTGACTCAGCAACTATCTTTTTTCCTGCAGCCTCCTGGGCTGAGAACAACAGCTTTGCCACTTCCTGACTCTTGGGCCTAGTCTACTAGGCAAATTTCGAGAAGGAAATTCCCACCAGTGCTTTGAGCGTGTCTGAAATTGTAAATGGACTGTATTTAGAATGGTTTATGTCACTGACTAAACAGTCAGTATTAAACTTACTTAGGCTGCCATCAGCTACAGGAACTTCCTAAATACTTGGGCTTTTAGTGTGTATTTGTGGTATTTTCCTGAATGTTGTAAATGTGAATTATTAACATTATGAAGCAGCATAGATTTTAGGCTGTGGTAGTTGGCAATTCATTGTGCTCAGCAAAGCTAAGTATGACGTTTCTGTGCCCCGGAGTGAAAGTTCTGAAGTGGCTTGAGTGGAGTCGTGAGCAAGAAAAAGTCATAAGGTATCCTGCTTTTTGCCTCAGTGAGCTTCAGAGTTCAAAACCAGCTCCAACAAAAGCACTTCAGCAGTGATCATCAACAGCTCATTTCAAGAGAGAGAGTTTGGCTTTACAGACAGGTTTCTCCACAGGGTGTTTTAAATTACATCATCATTCAATAATGATCATAAAGATTCTGTGGTATAAATTCCTTTCCTGTGATTCTGGAAATATTAACAGCCAGAAATATTTTTTCTGGTATTAGCACTAATACATTTTAAAAGAAAATTCCTTGTTAGCTAATACATTTATTTTAGCTTTTTGTATTAGCTACATAAAGTTTATTTAATTCTGCAATTTGTACTAAATTTCACTTTTGACCAAATCTGCTGTTTACAGTGAGATTATACCTATCCTGTTTACTTAAATAAGAACAATAGGGAAATCAGAGATAAATAATGTATATTGCCTTAAGATTTAAGGAGAAACTTGATGGTCATCAATTTTGAAGATCAGGGCACTTTATTTATTTATATCCAAATATAGTACCTTAAATATTTGCATTTGTTTTAGTTACTTCCTTTTATTCTTGACATAGCTTTTATGACACAGGATCAGTTTGCTAATTTTACATACCTGAAGTAAGTGAAAGTTAATATTTGGCCATGTTTTATCTTCCCTAATTTCAAGCAATGAAACTTCATAGGACTTTTTCATGCTAAGAGATACTTTATAAGTTAAATTGTCCTCTACTTGGCAAGGCTCTTAATGTGCTAGCAAAGGAAAGAAATTCCAAGTGATGAATCTATCTGAAGAAGGGGAAGGGAAATGGAAAAGGAAATGGAAAAGGGAAGGGAAAAGGAAAGGAAAAGTTGTTTTTGAGAAAAAAGGGGTTTTGATGGCTAGCAAACTTGAGAGCAGGGGCTCAAAAAAGAGTTGTTGATAATCACATTCACATAGTGCTGTGTTATTTTACTGACAAGTGACGTGGCTACTAACCACAACTAGTCCCTGTATTGGGGTGGTGGGCATGGTGGTGCTGGGCTCACAGTTGGACTCTCTGAACCTTCATGATTCAGTGTTTTCCTTGTATCCTTCTACTTACACAAACAAACCACGTTATTGAGTATCAGAGTTGGATGGAGTGTTTACACAAAGGCAACAGTGCCATCCTCTTGTCCTCATTTGGCTTATGATTATTTTAGATGTCCCCGTACCTGGGGTTAAAGGCTCACCATGTTTCTCCTGTGTTTTCTGTGTGGTTGCACATTAGCTACAAATTGCTTTGTCATGTGCAACATGTCTGTCTGACAAATATTTCGGCCCCATAGGAGTTGGAATAAAGCAGAGGATGTATCTCATTCGCTTGTGTCTGTCATAATGCTTTAAAGACAACTTCTGGGAAGAGAAACATGGGAAAAGCGATTCTTTATAATCTCCTCTGCCTCTGAGCAGCCAGCTACAGACCCTGATGTCCCATGTCCCAAAAAACTCAGAGTCCTCTGCAGCTGGAAAACAAGCAGGCTAAATGAGAGCATATGATGTTGTTTTGCATCCTGGCAGAGAGATGGCTATCATCCTAATTTTCCTCATGGAGAAATTTAGTGGGTGAACCAGGAATGGAATACTCATAAATGTCTGCAAATGAAATAGCAGAGTTATGGATGTTTAATCCGTTTACACAGAAGTAACAATTATCTGAAACTGAAAAACTGAAAGAAAAGCTGTTCTGAATATCCAGTAGCATACTCTGCTCATCCTCAACTATGTTCTGCAGAGCAGGCAAACAACTGGTATCTGGAGATGGGGAATCTTAACACAGCAAGCCTGCAGACTGCTGGGTCAGAGAAAAGGACGGTTGATCTGGTTTGTCGGACACTTAAAATTTACATGCAGAATATCTAAAAATTTGACTACTTCATTCCAAGTGCCATTTGCATTTGAAAGTAAAACTCTCATGAAGCAAATCTAGAGGAGACAGAAGGGAAAAAGCAGGAGGGAGAGCAGAGAGAATTGTGGGAACAGCAGATATTGATGTGAAAGGAAAACCTAGAGAGAGTGGGAGAAGGTAAATCTTTGCCATTTACACTTGATGCAAATGGCTCAGATGTACTTTGGAGAACCATTTCTATATGTTGGCACTCATGTTTAAGTCCACTTTGCAGAAACAAAATGATAAATTCGCTCTGTTAGAGAGAGAATCCCACTCCAGTCACGCTGCAGCTTGTTTCCCACTGAAACGTGCTTCCCATGTTTGGATTTGCCTTCCTTTGTACCTTCAGTAATGAGGCCTTGAGCTGTGCTGTGCTAACAACAAAACCTAGGCTGCTCCTGACCTTGAGTTTGTCCCCATATACTTTTATTTATTCCCTTTACGTGTCCTTGACTATGTGGCTTTTTGCACTTTTTAGAGGAAGCTGTGCAACCACCTGTTCTTATTGGCAGACTACATTGGCATAATGTTTCTCATAGGCCTGAGGCTGACTTACAGGGAAGAAAACAACAAAACACAAGCATATTGTGCCCTTCACCACCCCTGAGCAATGAAGCGCATTATCAGAAGCTTTCGTAAGGCAGGTGGCATGCCAAAGTCCATGCAGGGGCTGTGCCGACCCTGGGAGTTTTGAACAGCTAAAGAAAACGTGTATGATCCCTTCTGCTGTTCTTCTGGTAAGCTATTACCATAGTGTTTAGATGTCACGAGCCTGCAAGAGTAGAAACTTATCCAGTTTATCAAGCTGAACTGCCTTTTAAATTGATTTATCTCTTGTTCCCCTGCCAGGTGTAAGCAGTTTGTGGTTTACCTGGGGCCTTCAGCAGCAAGGAGAGGAGCAACACGGCAGCTCCACTGCTGGGCAGCAGTTGTGGGGGACTCGCTCCTCAGATCCCAGGAGCAGAAGATTTGGCTGTTTCAGTCCCCATGCTGCCAGTCATGCTCCACAGGTCACTGCCACCAGAAAGCCCTGCGGAGCGAGCACCGCTGCAGCCCTGTGCTGGGGAACCCAGCTGTATCTGTCAGACACATTTCCTGTGGCAGCTTAGCAGATACTGACACGCAACCAACAACAGTTCAGTGACTTTGACAGGTTCCTCCCACACTGCAGCACCTATGATTTGTATTAAAATGGCGTACCAAGGGCTGCAAATACTAAATAAGGGAGGTTCCCTCTCCCAGGTTGTGTACCATCCAAAGCTGGAGGGATTGCAGCACTCCTGCTACCCGTGGTCTGTGGCAGACCGGGATAGAGTTCAGAGCTTCTAAATCCTAGATTAACGAATTAACAAGATTATCCTTTCACTCTGAAAACAAGCTTGAGAGAGATTTTGATAACAGCAAAAAACTAGTTACATTAAATTGCCTGGAGCTTTAAAACTTTCAGATTTTATGCTCAAGAAAAAGTCCAACCTACCCGCAACTCTGGTGGTAAAGTGTAAAAGTGCCACCTTGAACATACACATACAGGCACACGTCACTTGCAAGGCTGTTTGAAAGTTATACTACTGACATGTCTTTTATTTTTAATAGCTCCCATGACATTATGAATGTTTTCATAATGAAAATAACTTGTTCCGTGGAAAAGCAGATGTCCTAGTACTTAAATACATGCTGCCATGACGAAGTGTTCTGCTTAATGGCCTTAGAAGCAGCAGTTTGTCCTGATCAACAGCTCTGCTGACATTGTAGATGCCACGGAGAGCCAGAACAGGTGGGTCTCCCATAAACAAGAGTTTTTATGGGCCAGGTTTTGTACAAAGTGCTGGGTGTATGCAGTTCTGCAGAGCAACTTCCGGCACTGGGTTCTCTCCACATTTCTATTATAAACTCTTTTCTGACATTTATGATATGTCTATATGAAGAATTGTGTTACACCCAAGCAATATAGCTCTAGTCAGGACAAAGTAATGAATTGTCTAAGGGAAAGAAAAAGTCACAGACAAATCTTAAATTTAAAATATATCTTTGGCACAGAAGTCTATAAATCCAAATGAGCCTTCAGCTGATCTCTCACAAAAATCCAACCACACACTTTCTCTAGCTTCTCTTGCAGCAGAGGTGGACCTCTTCTATTCCTTCCTCTTCACACCTTTTCCAACCGATCAACCAATTCCCTTCTTCTTTACAATATTGCCACCTGCAGCCTCTGTGTTTTTTGGGGTCTGCTGAGGAGGAAGAAGCAGAGTGCCCCTCTATGTCCAGGTTCTTGCAGGTGTAACAATACTGCAGCAGATACAGCCTGTGCATGTCTGTGAGTGGTGGGAGAATGCCCACAGGCCGGGCTGGATGGGGCCTTAAGCAACCTGATCCAGTGAGTGGCATTCTCTACCCACAGCAGGGGAGTTGGAACTAGATAATCTTTAAGATACCTCCCAACCCAAGCCATTCTATGATACTGTGATAGGCCTGGCCTCCATTGGGCTCCTTCCCACACACTTTGGTCAAACCATGGCAGCATTTGAGTGCAGTGACAGAGGTGTCAGGGCAGCCAGACTGCTCCTCTCCTCACCACAGAACACGATCACTGTTAGCATCACACAGTAGCATGTCCTCCTGGTTGCCTGGTGTGCATGTGGGAGACTCATACGCCCACCAACAAACTACTTATGTACCCTCTGTGGAGGCAAAAACTATGTCGAGCCATGTCCCCTGTCACATGGGTGGATGTGCACTCAGCATTTGGTGGGAGTTATGAAGGGTTTCATCATGTCAGCTTTAACTTTAGTATGTACTGTGGAAGGAGCTTTGTCCATGTGACCCTCCAGTGTCCCCTCTGAAAGGCTCCATTGTCCTGAGCTGGTGTCAGAGTGCTCTGTCTCAGTTCCAGACACCAGTTTCTGAGTACAGTGGTGGCTGTGCCCAGGAGCTGCCAGGACTGCGTAGCATGGCCTCGAGGAGAGAGACGAGAAAAGATCACCTAATTGTAAGATCACCTAATTGTAAGATCACCTAATTGTAGATGGTTTGCATGAAACTTGTGTGTTAAGAATACGAGCAGTGGAAAAACTGCCATTAACATGCTTGCAGAACTGGATTTGTCCTCGCATCAGTGTTTGTCGCAATGAGAAAGAATATCCATGCTACCAGGTAAAATATAATAGTAATAACAACAACAAGAACAACAACAGCTAAAATAACAATAATACATCTTAGCCCAATTCCATGGGACTTCATTGCTTTATCATTTAGTTTATTAGTATGATCTGCATTTCCAGCAAAACTCAGGAAGGCCATGATAATGAGGGAAAGCAGAGCTGTGCTGACGACAAATGGCCAACTTGCAGTGTTACCGTATTCCCAAAGCGAAGAACTTCCACTTTCCCACTGAAATCCATTCTTAGTTGTTTAAATACAAATTTTTATTGTATTATTCAATTAATTTTTCCTGAGGTTTATAATTTGTCTGAAATCCACTGTAAATTGAAACCGGAAATAAGCTATATCTAGGCTGTCTTAGGAATGTCCATGCTCCAGGAAGGGATTTTATAGATTTAGAAATCAGCACATTGCTGCACACGTTGCACGGTCTGGCTGCAGCGGAGCAGCTGCGGAACATCAGCCTTCCCCTCGGGCTGTTTCACGCCTCTGCCACTGCCTGTTGGCCAACAACAAGAGTAAATGTCACTTGTGTGCTGTGCTGCAGCCCACGCCTTAGTCAGGGCCAAAGTGCAAACCTCACAGGCTGGGTCAGAAGCAGGCAGCTCATGCCTGTTGCTCTCCTCACCGTGCGAGGCTGGAGGCCCTGACTGCGGCGGCGCTCGGGACCCCGCTCCCGCTCCATCACCGGAGCACAGCTCACCCGGGGCACCACAGCTGTCTTCCTCGGATGTGGGGTCGAGGCTCCTCTTGCCACTACAGTGCTCTGTGTCTGAACTGTGTCTGCGCTGGAGGACTGGAGAAGTTTCTCTTTTTTCTCCCCACAGGGTGTTTTAGCTTTGAAAACTGAATCTACAGAGAAAAGAATATGCAGATTCTGCTACTGTAGCCAAGTCTTAGTGCCAAATTTTGTGATATAGCATGTATACCTTCAAAGTCTCACCTTATTTTGCTCATTATAGAATTATTTGCATGGGGAGACTTTGATTCTGCATGATTGAATAAACTGTTGGCATGAAATTTCTTTCCTTCTTTTCCAAACTACTGTTATACAGGGAGTTGGCACTGAATCTTAAATTACCCTACCTACTCATCTGACAATTCTGTATTGTGTTTTGGCCTAAACATGCCTTAATGTCGCTCCTTTTTTTGCTTTCTTTTCACTTGTTAAATTCTCTTGCCTGGAAAATGCCACAGGAATACTGGGGAGAAACACCTCAGTTATTTGAAAGATAAAAGTGGTTTGAAATGGAAGATTTTTAGAGCTGAACACATATGCCAGAACCAAAGTTCAGTAGGAATTTAAGAAGATATATTTTAAACTATCAAACTGAAATCAGTTAATATATATTTCTGAAACTACAAACACATGAATATACCTTCAGTTTTCCTAATATTGTTTAGCAACTGAGGTTAACAAGCAACATGGTAGGATTACTACAAATATGCAGAGCCCTAAAAATATATATTTACCAGCTTAACTTTGAAAGACTTGCATCCTCCTGAGTATTTTAGAAAAACAAAACATCTGTGGGCCTAAGAGTTCCATGAACTTAACAAAATCTTACAGCCGCTTCAGACCATTTTAATTGAATATTTAGACTACTTTGTTTATTTAATTTGCTGTTTGCTTATTGAATGCTCATTTTTAGTGCACCCCTTCCATAAGGTCTTTTTCTCCTCAAAAGCAACAAAATACACTAAAGCCATGTGTAATATGGCAGGGTTAATGATCCTGAGTGTTTATCGTTGTCTTTTGCTGGATCTCTGTGGCCTCTGCAAAAGTCTGCAATTTTTTCAATGAGGCTAAGTGTAGCATCATTGGTGGAGGTAATGGTGGAAACAATACACTCCCACTTAGCAGTTAACCAAGCAGAAGAATGGTTTAGGAAGAAAAACAATTATCAGTGTTCAGAGACAGAGGAGTAATAAAACTAATGGTGATCTGTCTACCTTAATGCTGCAGTCCTTCTTGAACTGAAGCCAGGGGAAGTAGTAAACCATTGATACATATTTTCTCAGAAAATAAATATTAGAATTTATTTGTAGGTGAGCTTTTGGTTTTCTAGTGAAGCTGAATGACCAAGAAAAAGACTATTGTATCTCTTTTAAATCTGCAATAATGCCACAGCATAAGAGTGATATTCCTTAAAACATTTTCTAAAAGCAATGCATGAATGAGTACTGTACAGGCGTCAGATTTGGAACAGAACTGGGGCTGTTTAGTTACTTATATTTACAAAGAAACCCCAACCAAACAAAAAACCCTAAACCCCAAACTAACAAAAAAAACCTTCCTTACTTGTTCTGCTTGCTTTCATTAGCTGACCAAAAAATGAATTTCTGTTCTTAACATATTACCTTAACATATTAGCGTAAATGCTGTAGAACTGTATGTTAGCCAATGTGAAAGCATTATCTTTGAATTCCTTCAAGTAAAACGTTGTTTCGATGGTAGATACATCCAGAAAAATATTTTGCTGAAGAAAATAGTACTGGACCTTGGGTAAAAACATTAAAAACAAATTGAATGGAATTAAGTAATTAATTGCCTCTATTTCTTTTAGTATATCAATTAGCACCCCTAACGTCTGAATGATTAGCCTGTATTTTGCAGTCAAAATGCATGGCACAAAAGCAAATGTAATTATACTTTCACTGTATTGCTCTGGTTTATTACACTAAAAAAGCACATTCCTTCTCTGTTTCAGCCTAAAGAAAATTGGTGCCTTGTGATCTAAACATCCATTTTCAGTAAGAGATCTAAACAAGTCTATCTCTTTACAACTGGTAATAGGGTTTAGAGATTCTTGTTCTTTATTGCATAGATGCCTATTACTGTAATTCTTAATTTAGTTTGAGGTCTAAGTCAGCAGGAAATTCCCATCACTAACAGGTGCTGCTCAGAGTCTCAGGATTCTCAGAGGCACAGTTTAAATGAGAAAACCCAACATACCTTTTCTGAAAAAAGTCTTAATGCTGGAAAATATAAGGCAAAATCATTTCATTTTCATGCTGCATATATAAAACTTAAGTTAATGTTAGGTTAAGGCACGTTGATTTGAGTTTTCTGGTTGAAGACTAATGTAATGTTCGTAACAGTGCATTTACTTCGCAACTGAAAACATTTTTGATGGAGATTTTGGAAAATATGGGCATCTTCTAATGATTTTATGTTGGTTGGAGAGCAGGCTACTCTATCACTTCCCCCTCACTTTGAAGCTATCTGCATTGGAGAGTTAGTTGTTTCTTAATGAATCTGCCATTTTTAGAACATTTTTCGAGAACATTTTTAAGAGAAAGAAATGTAGACTTACACTGAGTCTGTCTTCAGTCTTTGTTCTATTGTATTTACTGGAACTAGTAGCTTTTAAACTTCTGCCTTTGCCTGTCTTCCCCTGTGCTGTCAAACTGCTGCAGGGCACTAACAGTTTTCTGTGATCACTTGACATGTGTAAAACTGTCTTTCACTTTTTGTAAAGTAACAGCCTGTACTGTGGATAAACAGAATATTGACCTCACACAGCGGTGTCATTAGACAATGCTGTATTTGTACTCAAACTAATTTTGTTCATTCTGAATATAGACAGAGGTCTATCTTCTGTTTCTTTACTATGGGACATCCAATCTGGAAAATAATGGTATGTATTGTAGAAAATAAAAAGGAGGACAGGTTATATTTAAGTGTGGTTAAGTCAAGCTCATTTTATCACTGCTGTGTTTACTTTATATTCTTTTGTAACTGAAATCTAAAATCTATGCAAAAATATCTCTGTGGGAGAGAGAAGCAGCAAAGTGAGTTATTTCCGTGAGTTATTACTCCCTGAACAGCATAAGGAATTAATTTTAAACTAGGTTTCTGTTATGTAAATTGCCATCAATGGAAATGGGAAACTTAGAAGACTACTATAGAGTGTTCCATGTAATTTTTAACTGCAGTGTGACTTGTCCACTCTTTAATATTTTTATCAGCAAAGTTTAACAAGTAGTGGTGAATGTCAAAGTAGAGTATTCATAAAATATGGGTTTTATAATTATGTTGGCTATATAGCAGCCTTCTTCAAAAAGATACTGTTCTTTTAAAAATGGTCAGCTTCAATATATATGAAAATGTTTCTTAAAAAAAAAACAGACGTAAGAAACCATAAACAAAAACCAACAAAAAAAGGAGTATTTTTACAGTATTTTTTGTTTAAAACACCTAGTGAATAAATGCCACTCTCTCTTTATATGTATATAAAAATAGAAAATACTGTCTCTGTTTATAATTTATGTAATTTAAATAGCAAAGATCACATGAACTGAAACTCCATCTTATATTATTCAGTAGTCAGTAAAGGAAAATGAAAAAAGTACGCAAAACATTCAAACTTAAAAATATATACATATACTTACAAAATGTTTAGTACTTCAGTTGTATAAAAAGCTGCAAGTTACATTAAAAACAGTTGTGTGCAATATGATTCATTCGGATGCCTCAATGTATTTAACACCTGACTAATTAATTTCAAGCGTTAGAGAACCACTAAAATATATCCCAGTTTAATTTTTTCACCTGGGCACTGGATGTATAGTATATCTGAGTATATCTTATTAAGTACAAGCAAAATATCCTTAATTTAGATTGGTCATGTTTGCTGCACAATCGTACTGCCACGATGGATTTTTCCTACATCTGTGATGAGAATTGTCAAGTGGGATAAATTAGCAGAGTCCTGGGGCCTCCATTGTAACTGTACTTTCTGTGAGTAACACATCCAGCTCATGGCAGAGGAAGTATTTAGGAATCTTACTTCCCCTAAAATAAATGGAATGAAATGCCAAAATACGTTTATTGGCTCTAGGTTCTAGCCTTTTATTCAAAAGTTTCTAATTCATTTCAGTCTTTAATCCTCAAGTGGCTGGAAACAACCACAAGGCTCTGGTAGAGCATTGTAAGGCTGAAAACAGAAAAGTATTGAAATTCAATTTAAATCTTTTGCCAGAAGTTCCAGAGGCCTGATGTTACGTATGTATTGATTTCATTAAGTAGAGTATGATATTTGTGTAGGTCTGCAGTTTTCTTTTTGGAATGGCATGCTGGGCCAACAGTGGGTATTTTATTACCTATCTCTTCTCTCCTTACCATTCCCTCCTCTCTATCCCTCCATTTACTAGTCTCCCTCTCCTTTGTAGTGACCTTCACTACAGACTTAATGACTTCTTCCTCTTCCCAATCCTTTGGTTGTCTTTACCACATTTTCCATCAGACCACCACTTTGGCTCTTCAATAAAGTCCTAGGAGAAAAAAGCAAGTTACCCTGAAGAGAGAGATGGATGATGAAGGAGTTGATGAAGGGGTGGTGTGAATATTGCACTGTGGTAAGAAAACATGGACACAGTAGCTTTATGCCTAACATGATGTTCGCCCCAATTGCATTTCCCTGCTTATTCTGCTGAATGAGAATGCCCGTGTTTTCCCATACATATGGCACTATACTAATTTTGAAAAGAAGTTCATCTCCTTTCATTTCCTTTTTCAGCTTCCCTGTTCTCCCAAGACTAAGACCACTGAATATCCTTCTGTTCTATTTGATAATATTTATTTTCATTTATATCAATCATTTCTTCACAGTTGTACATTAACTTGAGAGTACATACTAACTGCTCTCTTCCATTTCCTCTGTAGTGACCAACAGGTGTTACTTTCTAAGCATTATTCCTCATGTTTCTCAATGTCACCAGCTTCTCCCTATACCGTAGCCTTCTTAGTCAAATCTGTACTTATATTTCTTTCCTAAAGGATCACTCCTACAATTTTCAGAGTGCTGATTCTTCCATTACAAGAAAATTAACATCTGCATTTCCGGAAGCCTGTATGTGCAGGCAGCACGACTGGAATTTGCCAGGACTTTTATCTACTTCACACACATGAAAATAAAAAACTGTTAGGACACCTGCATGACGTTTGGATGTGGTAAAACTGGCCTCTTCTCCACTCATTCCACTGTGGTCTGCGGGGACTGACTTACCTATTCCCAAGGCAGCACACTTCTTTGCTGGAGACCAAAACACCTGTTTATCACTCTGCTTTTCACCCTNCATTCTCTGAATGACAGCTGAACTACTTCACTCAGCTCCAGGAAAGTCTTCAGTATTCATTAGCGGCAAAACAGTCCCCTTTTATTGCAGTGCCACAAATAGGAGAGTGAATGCAGCGCTTGCTGCAGGTGATTTCCCTTTTCATGCAATTATTATAGGAAGAAAGGATTCATAGGACATTTTCTATATGTAGTGGAACAGAAGCAGTCTAATCTCATCTGGAAGCATAGGCACTGCTTACAGCGTTGGAATAAGGGACAAGACATCTATACAATAATAATTTTGGCATCTTGAATTCAGTTTTTATTCCCTTAATAAATGCTTTCTTTCCAGTGAAGCTTGGTTATTCAAAATTTCAGTAGCTAACAGTGGCTCATGCCTCTTCTTTTATTGGAGAACTTTGACACATTTGCTGCAACACTGAGATTTTCAGGACTTTTCCCTCCTAAACTCAAGCGGTTAAGAGAGAGGGGAGGAAGGAGAAAATGTGTATGGTGGGGGAGGAGAGCAAGGGGAAGAAAGGAGTGTTTTCCACTGAACATCTGAGAGTGACTAAACTATTGCATTTGCTGAGACATCATTACTTTTAATTAGCTCTTGAAATGTCTAGCATGGTCACTGCCTGGAACATAAAAATGAAGGCAACTGAACTGAGCAGTTAGGGAAAGAAGAGATCTGCAGAGTGCAGCTGGTTGTTACGAGCAGAGGAGTTTTAAATACCCACAAGTAACACTGCAAGTCATACTCCCTCACCTGAGAACTACCAGATTGCTACCTCTTCCATAACTTTTCACATTAATGGCATATTAATCAAGCAAAACAAGAAGATTTACTGGCTGATGTTCCCGTCTCAGGATTGCCACCACAAGTAGTCCATAAGATGGGTAAATCAAGCAACTGTCCAGCTCCTCTTGCATGTGTCCAGCCAAGACATTCAGGCACACAAGTAAAATGGCTTTTATGTGAGCCTTGTGACAATATAATGTATCAGCCTTGGAGTCCTCACTGTGTACACTGGCACCAACACTGCCTGCAGCAAACTAACTTGGGTATGTCTTTCCTCGACACAACCCAGTCAGTCTTCTTCTAATGTATGCGGCTAAAAGGAGAATTGCTGGTAATCTACTTTTACTCTCTGGAAGTAAATTATGATATTTTATTTGTCATGGCAATAGAGCAGGAGGACAAGTGCTGTGAGCTGCCTATGGCAACCAGAGATGGTGGTGCTCATTTCAATTAGGTCTAAGCTCCTTTCACTGTAGGAGGAGGTGTTTGTTTGGAGAGTCTGTAAGTGCCCTCTGAAGCTCTCTGTTGGATTTCTGCAGGACAAGGAGATGAAAAGGGCTTGCTGTGCTGTGCTGTGAGCCTGCAATGTTGTAGTGAGGAAGTGAAGTAGGGCCTTTCTTACCTTCCTAAACACTCCAGCATATTCTCAGCTTTGGAAAGGCAGGAAGGCAGTAGCTCAGTAAAACATTATGAGTGCCTCATTTAATAAGCTTCCGATGGGCATGTAGGCTTTACATTATGTCAACAGTGAGTACATATTGAAACTGTTTCACATGGAATTAAGGTGTTTCGATGTACAGAGTTATTGTACTTTTCTAATTCAGTGTAAAAAAGCCCTTAGGTAATGGATCTTAAGACAGGTGTAGCATCTTATTTCTATTAGCAATATCAGTGAAGAAAATAAGCGTACTCCTATGAAAAATATCTCTGATCTGAAAAAGCAGATCATTATATTTTAAATCTCTGTGACAGTAACATGCCTGTTAAATCACCTGACTTTCTGGCACATCACTTACTTTTCCTAGACATATATGTGATTCACATAGCTTTTGTGTCTATATATTTTAATTGATATTTATCTGTCTTAAAATGAAAAAGAAATTAAATCTATGCCATAAGCATTTTACACTATAAGGCTGACTGCTTTCACTTCAATATTTATGCACATTTGTATATATATACATACATATATATGTACATGACATATATTGATTTATATACATATACCTCTCATACAATATTTCAGATTTAGGCTTTTGTGGATAAATTATATGTGTGTATATACATATATATATACACAGAATTCTATTTGTTTTATGATTGTATTAACACATAAAGGCATGGCTGAACTACAGGCAAAATAGCTTATATAGTAAAAATAGATATGTGATGAAAAATAACACAACCACACCCTGGAAATTTCCCATTTCTTCATAGTATGCATAAGAAAATGTCTGCATATTTCTAAAATGCTGAACAGCCTGACAAGACCAATGCCATTTACATTTGAGTGTCTTAAAAAGCAATTTATGAATATTCACATCTTAGAGGATTTCTCTCCCAAAGGTCTCTTGGTTGTGCAGGGGCTTAATTCAGGATAGTTTCTAACAAAGATATAGAAAGAACTTAAAATCAGAACAACTGTTTCTCTCAGTTAATACAATGTTGATACATCTAAATTGGTGGTTTTCAGATGGAGGTCGTACTACTCATAAAGAACTGTGGAAATCAGTAGGGGAGAGCAACCAAAGCTTGAAAAGATTTTAAAATGTGTCCCTTGTACCAGCAATGGCAGCATGTTCATGAACTACTCATGGGAAACTGTTTTAAAGAACTGTACCGCTAAACCTCACCTGAACTTCTCCACAGATTTCCACTGCTAAATGAAGAATTTATTGCCTTTCATGTATTAGAAGATGAACATCACCTTTCTAGATAACTTGAGTGGCAAAAAGTGACAATACAAAATACCTCACAGAGGAATCCAAAAATCAACAAACTCCTCAGAAAATTAGCCACTATGCAAGACACTAGAAAAAAAGTCTCAGAACTGTCTTACAAGGAGCAGGCCTGGCATTTGAATTAACCTCCCAAATAGCACCTATCAATCTAATAATGCAAAATGGAAGCCCTCACAGATAAAATGTTCCTGTCTATTGCAAAATGCTCTATGCTGGTATATATACAAAAAATTGTTAGATAATTACGGCATTTACTAAAACACTTCCTTGAAGACTTCTGCTTTCTCACATCTCTTTTTAAACAACAGTTCCAGTATTGAACTCACCATCCAAAGCAGACTTCCCCTGTACTAACATACGCTCATTAGAACGAAACCTTGCTGGAACAGTCAAAGCAAAATTCATGAACACTGACGTTTTTAATATAACTGGTATCAGTGCCCGAAAGAACCATTAACTTCCATGGGTTTTCTTCATACACTCTCTAAAATGTGATATATTACACTAAGTATCACACATCCTCATGAGAATTACATGTATGAAACGAATCAAGTGTTGTTCACTACAATGAACTGACACAGATAACAGATGACAGGCAAAACACAGCAAAGGGCTGGAGAATAGTTATTTCATTAAAAAAATAGTCCATCTCTTGCACGGAACAGAAGTTAACAGGGGACCTATGAGTCATGTTTAAAAAACAGTCCTAGGAACTACATTCTTAATGGAGATAGTAGCAACATTATTTTTAAAGCTGACAATTTTCTTGCTGATTCATCCTCTGCATTCATGTTAGCAACTGTTTTCTTATCAGTGGTTTAATTGATTAAAATAATTTTATTACGCTGAAACCAATACATTCCACTTCTATTTAGTTTAGGTTTTCCCCCTTCTCAGTTCACATTAATGAAGCCAGTCAAGTCAAAAACTTTGTTTTCTCCATTTCTATCAGATGATCTAATGAAAGGTATCACCTCCTTTACAAACTTTGTCTAATTTATATCCCACAGTGTCAAAATTTATTTAAGGTCTCTCTCACCTGAGCTGTGTGTCTGTTTAATCTGAATGTATGCTGTTTAATCACAACACTTAGAAACATCTTTGTGGAAATGGGTTGAGTTGATGCTGTCATGATGCTCAGATGTGAACTCTGCTACATCGCTAATGGCATGGTTAATCAGAAGCTATGCATTCTCACCTTTGTTAACAAAGTAAAATATTTTAAGTATTTTTTTCCTAGAAATAGAAATAATTACACCTGTAGACTAAAGCGCACTTCTCAAAGTACTTGGTAAAGCCAAGCTCTCTGTTGAGCGCTTTTGCTTGTTTGCAGGAATAGAAATGAGTTAATAGACAGCTTTTCCACTTTTGTGGCCTGGAAAGTCACTATTTCCTTCCTCATGTAGAATAATACTGTGGAATATACCTGCCATGTAAGGATATATAAAAATATCCTTTGATGGAGGAAAAGAGTAGATGAAACCTGTGAATTAAAACATTAGAAAGTTATTGTTTGCATCTACTATGCCTTAGAACATAGGACTTTTCAGATATAACTGAAAAAATACCTATTTTAGATTTTAAAAAATACTCTGAAGCCATTTTTGTCAAAGGAAAGTTAAAAATATCTCTAATGTTTCCATAAGGTTTTCAATGATACTAATGATACAAGTGCAATTTTTTATATTTTGTTTGTTCAAAGGGGAAGGGATAAAATACTTGAAAAAGAAGAACATTTTAGCACTTAGAACTATGTCCTTTATCCCTATTGCGTGGGGAGAAAAAAATGAAAAAAAAAAAGTAAAAAAGAAGAACTGAAGACTTCATAAAGAAAAGAAGTGGGGAAGACAAAATTATTCTTTTTTAATTTAACTTAATATTGAATTTCATATGTAATGAAAGAAATTGACAATTGCTCTAACAGATTCTGAAAAAAGTAATTATTTTCTGCAAAATGAAAGAATATTTTCTCATGAACCATATTTTGCAGATGGAGAACAATCAAAAGGGGTTTTTTTCAACTCTCCTAAAAATGTTCCATGGTGGCTTTTCTAGAAATCAAAATCGCTTTTCTTAAGGTACAATCTGTCTGTTTAACCAGCCTAGAGACAGTTCTAGGCTGTCAACCTAGAACTAGTTGCTAGTTCAACCAATGCAGTGAGTTCATCTCACTGCATTGGTTGCATCTCCTTGCTTCAAAAGGATTTATCTTGTGATTTCAAACATGTTAGTCCATAAGAAATTAAATTTGAAATATCATTGAACCAACACTGAAGCCAAGAATTCACACATTGTTAGCATTTATTTTTACATGACTGACATTATTTACAGAAAAAGACAAGGGAAAGGTAAAACAAGGTATGTGTTCATACACACAAGAGTGCTGCTGAAGACTACTAAGAGATTTGTATTGTCAGCATTAGCACCCTCTAAGAAAAAATGATTGTCAAAATAGAGGTAAGCCATAAAATATAAAATAAATGCAATTCCTCCTACAGTTAGAGAAATCTAGTTTTATTTAATGGTTGTGTGATGATGGGTCCTATAGAGCTAGTACAACTGATTTTCTGTAGAAAAACATTCCAGATCTGCCTAGAAGTTGGTAAAGCATTCTTTTTGGTTTCTATTTGGATACAAACATCCTCAACAGCATTAATTGTTACCCTTCCAGGGTCCAAGAACTTAGCAAAGGCGGTCCAAGAACTTAGCAAAGGCAGTCCAAAACTACCATCGGTATATAGGCAACATACTGAGCACGTGGCTTATTTTAGGCTTTTTCTGCCAACTTTGTGTTTAACTCTTTGTCTTAACCTCATGAGCAAAGGACTTATGGTTATGATCTACAGATGTCAGTGTCCTCACACAGCATGGCTTCATTTTCATTCCTTTCTATTTGTTTTCACCAGCACAAGATTAATGTGGTGGCATCAGCTGTCAAAACAGACCCTTCGGCTAAGAGGCTGCAACATAGCTTAAAATCAGTTTTAAGGGACTGTCCAGGAGCAAAGCAGTCCAAATCAGGCAAGAGTTTAAAAGTACCTTACCACCACCTTTTTGTCTTTTCTCCTCCATGTGAAATGCTCCTCCATGTCCCAAGTGTTCCTCAGAATTCACCAGCTCTCCCATGGTAACCAAGGAAGATAAATACAAACAAAAAGTCACAATAAAATGTTTAAAAATAACTCTAAAACATTCCTAACCATTTCTAGAACACAGCATATACTGAATAGGTTGTGGTGTTACCAAGGTTTTCTATTGATACTTGCATATTATTACAAGACTTAGTCACACACTGCATTTACATTCACCACTTTGATTTTACTGTTTGAGAAACAAAACAACTAAATACCGAGAAAACTTATTTGTACGGTGTATTTAGGCAGTGTAAATTTGGGATTGTATTGAAGTTAGACTGAACAGAGGTTGTTTACTTAGCTTCTCTTTAAATATAGTAGATATGCATTATGCATTTAGAAGTTATAGCAACACACTTCTTAGTTACCACTGAATTATACCAGTTTTGTGTTAATTTCACCAGCATAAATGTGATGTCATACAGCTGTGAACCACATAAATTCAGAAAATGTTACAGTAAGACATTTTGGCAGATTTAAATTATGGAATATTTTAAATAAACTTCAACATATACTTGTTAAAAAAAAGATTACTTATTGCTTCTTTGTGCCTTTCAGGTGGTTACGACTTCCACTAATTATTATTTAATATTTATATTGCAATCATGCCCAGAAGTCCCACTTCAAATCAATTTGAAATCCACCGTTCAAGTCACTACCTGAGCGTTTAATAAGCAGAAGTGCTTACCCCAGAGGCCTTTCAATCTATTTCCTGGAAAAGTGGAAACATGCGATTGTAATGAACTACAGTAGTAAAAATAGGGAAAAGTAGCAATTAAATGCTTTTACTCAGAGGTAACTATGTGGTAATTGTTCAATCCACTTAACTCCTGAAAGAGACAAAAATACAGGTGAATGTTTCACCAAGTGTTCTTTCGATTTAGCAGCATGTTGTTGCAGTATTTACTAGTGCTTCTATTCAAATATAAAAATAGAAATTAAAATGAGAAGAGTTTGGGCTTAATGTTCAGCATGAAACTGTGTATAAGCAATTTTTTAAAATGTTCAGTGGGATCAGATGCATAGTCTCACTTGAAAGACTCATTATGTAACTCTGTATTTTGTACTTTGTGCACTTAATCTGTAATTATTTGGTAACTGGGATATCAACTCTGGGAATTAATGTTGCTGGGGCCTCTGTTGGAGCTGTAATCTAAATACTGACTTGATATTTATAGCACTTTTAGATCCCTGGGATAACTCCTGGTATTTTCTTAATTTGCATAGATAGTTACATCTTGTCTGTGCAGAATGTCTTCAGTAGTTGTGCCCCAGCTAGCTGTAGTTTCAAGAGACTTTGGCTAGGCTTTTATTTTTGATGGCTAAAACTGTAAGTGAAACAGTATCTTACACTGCAACCAACATTAACAACAATGGGAGATTCACCATCTGTGCAACAGCTACTATAAATTCTCACACCCATCTATTACTCTGCTGCACTAATAAACGCATTGGGAAATTTGCAGTAAACATTTCCAAAGAATATTTTCACATTAAAAAAAGTTATGATAATTCACTTTAAAAAGTGCCTTGAAGAGTTCATGGTGGACTGCATCATTTACAGAGAGCTGTTCACATTAATTATGATAAGGACATGTTATTTGCTATTGGACAGGAATAATCAATCATTAGCAAGAGATTAAACAAATTAAGTAATTTTATTATAGCACCAGTGTAGGGCACCAGAGTAGGGCACTGTAGTGAGAAATTCTAAATCTGTTGTCAGTGGGGGTAAAGTTCTCTTGCTTGGCCTTAGTCCAAAGATGACTCATTTGAAGAAAATAGCTTTTCCGAACAAGAAGAAATAGAAGTGATTTAATGTTTTAGGAAATATCTATATATACACATATAATTCTTTTTTTAATAAACTCTGATGACTACATTTTATTTAGTTTAATTATTTAAATGTAGGCATAGATGTAGTCCCCAAAGTAGGGCTGTATGCTGTGTGAAGATGGAGAAAAGTAAAGAAACAGTAAGTGAATATTATCATCCTAGTAGAAATGCATGCTTATTTTCTGTATCTAGATGCAAACTGGATACTTGAACATATAATTCCCACATACAGGCAAGAAGTTTAAAATAAATAACAGTATTGTTAAACACACTGGACTTTTATGAAAATGTGATCATCTGTATGTTTTGTTGCTAAAGATTAAACCCTTCATGCAAAGCCTTATAAGAAACTGGATGAAGCAAACCATGATCCTGAACAGGAAATATCAGTTGGAGTTACTTTCAAGGATTGGTAGTGGTGTAAAGGACTTTTCACTTTTAGTCGTATGTTAAAATCAGGGGCAGGTCAATACTAACACGACGTACCATTTTCCTTTGCTGTTCAGTGGCTCACATAACATGGCATTTTTTACCATTTTGCCAATTTCTCAGTAAACAGATTATCATAATAAAACACCATTCCATCTTAGTTGGTGGCAGTCCCAGGAGAGTAGCCAGGGATTAAATGAGTGTGAAAACAAAACTACCTCTGTCCTTAGATTTGGTCTCTGCTGAGCACAATTAAGGAGCATAAGGTGAGCAGCATGTACAAATCCACCCTGCTGTCAGCTTCATGTGCTGTGTTGTGGCTGAGCAGAACTCCAGGTTCCAGGACTGTTAAAATGGCATATTGCATACACAATAGGTTATCAAATACCCATTTCAAACAATCCAGAAAATTAAACAGAAACTCACCGTTTCTTTTTGGATCACAACTGTACTACTCAATCCAAACCCAACCGATACCAAAGCCGCGTGACCTATGCATTGCCTGCTTTTCAAACATGTATTTGTACGACTCTTGTCAGTCAACATGCATTTTCAGTACCATTGTATTGCACTGACAGCGTTGAAATACTTGGAAGAGAACGTACAGCAGTGTCCCAGGGTTTACGTGAAACAGTGTGACAATATGTGCTGCATTGTATTAATTGCTGTTGTTTGCATCCAAGTTTAACGTAGCATACCCAAACACCAAAGCGTGGGTGGAGGCTGTCAGTTTTTCCCTTGGGTGTGTTCGTTCCCTCAGACCCCGGTAACTCCGAGTCAGGCAGCTCAAGGTGCGATGGAGCAGGGGTGGGATGGCCACGAAGGCTCGACGGCGAGCGCCTGACGGCGTGAGCCGGCGCCTCGGCGGATTCTGCACAGACTCTGCAACCATTACA
>VYZT01028130.1:0-27461 GCA_013400735.1 Pomatostomus ruficeps | reverse complement strand
ATAGTCCCTCCTAAAATATGCTGCAAACTGTAACTGACACAAAATTGAGCCAAAAGACCAGAAACCTTGCACTTTGGACATCAACTGCTATATTTTGAAAAATAGTGAATTGCTCCTTTTTCAAGAGAGAAAAGATGCTCACAACTGACTGAAAATGTTCTCTCCAGTCTCATGCAGCTCTTCATAGCCCTTTATCTCTCTTCTGATAATGTTTAAAAAGGAACAGGAAGTATGCCTCATTCAAGTACACCTCATGCCATTTCACTAACTAGCCTCTAGTTAGCTCAGATTCCTGGTTGGGCCAGTGGGATTGTTCCTTGTGAAAGGAATATAATAATGAACCCAGCAACAGCAATCCTTCGAGTCTGATGGTGCATACTGTGAAGTCTTTGAGAGGAAGAGAATAAATTATTATTAAAACTGGCCCATCATACTGTTCTTTGATCCTGGAAATATATTCTTCTGGGCATCATAAGAATAATGAGTTCTACCCTCCTTGATCAGTGGGTGTGAGTTGACATCCTTATATATATATATATATATATATAATACACCTATAAATATATACACATAAATGTACATTGCAATTTGTGAGGTTATGGAGAAGTTCATGTCCACATTACCTTCAGTTTGGGGAATAAGGGCCCTGGGCAACTTGCTTACTTGTAAGCATTACTATGTAGTTAATGTAATTTCACTGAAAAGACAAGAACGTAAAGGCTTCTGTTTGTTTTCGGGGTTGGGAGTGGAGTTTGTGTTTGGTTTTGGTTTTTTAATTACTGTAAAGAAATTAAATCTATGAATGCGTTTGAACGTTTTTGTACATATAATGAGAATAACTAAAAAAAAAATTAAAAGCACAAGATTTAAGATTCATTCCTTTGTTTTTACCTGCCATGTGTGAAAAACTTCCAAACATAGAAGAGGGCAGGGAAACCAAGTTATGAAATAAAGTTAATCTGTTTCTCATTGTTATTGTGGGTTTTTTTCATG
The DNA here is from genome assembly GCA_013400735.1 of Pomatostomus ruficeps. Taxonomy (NCBI): domain Eukaryota; kingdom Metazoa; phylum Chordata; class Aves; order Passeriformes; family Timaliidae; genus Pomatostomus; species Pomatostomus ruficeps. The sequence goes on along the minus strand of VYZT01028130.1, from coordinate 26,468 downwards.
TTTTTTCAGATTCTTTCAGGTTTTTTCAGGTTTTATATATATATATATATTTTAGAAGTTGGCATTGTCATAGTCCCTTCATACAAATTTTAAAAGTATCAATACTTTAATGAGATGTTGGCTAACTTGAATCCTTCTCCTTGCCCAGTAGGTGCACCAATACATATATTTTTTTAAATTTCTATGCATTTCTGAAGGAGACTAGCAGTCAGAGCTTGTCCCACCCCCAGCCTGGAGCAGGGCATTGGAGGAAACTGGGAAGGGACAGCCAGGGTCAGTATTCATGGAATCATAGAATCATAGAATATCTCAAGTTGAAAGGACCCACAAAGATCATTAAGTCCAACTCCTGGTCCTGCACAGAACCATCCCCAACAGTCACTCCCATATGCTTGACAGCATTGTCCGAATGCTTCTCAAACTCTGTCAGGCTGGTGCTGTGACCACTTCTCTGGGGAGCCTGTTCCAGTGCCTAACCACCTTCTGGGTGAAGAATATTTTCCTAATATACAACCTAAACCTCCCCTGACACAACTTCAGGCCATTCCCTCAGGTCCTATTCTTGGTCATCAGAGAGAAGAGATCAGTGCCTGCCCCTCCATTCCCCCTCACATGGACGTTGTAGACTGCAATGAGGTCTCCCCTCAGTCTCCTCTTCTCCAGGCTGAACAGACCAAGTGACCTCAGCCGCTCCTCATACAGCTCCCCCTCTACACCCTTCACCATCTTTGTAGGCCTCCTTTGGATGTTCTCTAAGAACTTTAGTGTGGCACCCAGGACACAAGGTAAGCCCACATCAGCAGAGAGAAAAGCAGGACAATCACCTCCCTCAACCAGCTGGCAATGTTGTGCTTTTTATAAATGTTCTCTAGACTGACTATGTTTCATTTTGGGTTCAGTGTCTGTTTGGCTACATATATGATGATTCATAAGAGGGCCAGAGATTATCCTGAAGTCAACTCATCACTTTTTGTCACTTTTTCCAGTTCAAAGTGTTCAAAATAACATGAGGTCTACATTGATACCCACTGGGGTGTTGTTCCTCTAAGGCGATGGTTAGGGTATATGCTACATACCCAAAGGAGGGAGGGATAGCACAAATGTTTGTGTGTGAAATTCAGTGTTGGTAAGTGTGAAGTAACACACATAGAGAAATCCAGTCAGAGCTTTGTGTATAAAATGATGTTGCTTGTCAGTAACCACTATGAATCATAATCCATAATTCCATTCATCAGCTCAGCATCATAGAAATCCATGGTTTACCCATACCTGGTTTACTCTGTGCATTTCTGGCCTCTGTCACAGATAGGATAAACAAGGACTGGAAAAGATCAGGGTAAGAGCATATGATATGCTCTAAGAAATGAATTTAAAATCTTAGAAGTTAAATAGTTTAGGACTGTTCATGTCAGAAAAGAGACAGATAAGGTAGGTAGGAAAGAGGCCTACAAAAATCCTCAGTGAAGTGTAAAAGCTAATTTGGATGAGTTACACTGCCTTTGCCCAAGCAATAATTAGTGAACAACATATTAAGCTAATGAGATCTAGGCTTAAAACCAGACAAAGGTTATCTCTTCTTAAACAAGATAAAGGATATCTCTTCTTAAAACACATAGTATAATTTGAAAACACTTTGCCAAAAATGTTGTGGATGCACATAGTACACCGGTCCAGAGATACTGGAAAATAACATAAAAAAGAAATCCACTTCAGGTTACTAAACAGGCAAACCACCTCAGGCCCAGGAAAACTCTGAGGATTAAAATGGTCAAAGGCTGGAGGAGCACTAAGAGGATAGTATGTGATCGCCCTGTTCTCCCTTCTCTTGAAATGCCAGTGTTTGAGGCAGGACACCATAAGCAAGACAGCCCCTTGGCTCCACTCTGGTCAGTCTCACACTCCCAGTTAAGGCCTGCCAGAACCACCCTGGAGCCTGGCCTCTTCCAGCCAGCCTGCTGGGGTGCTCTCAGTGGGGATTCAGCAGGGAATTCAGCCTGCTACCGCCTTGGAAGAAGCTATTACACAGGCAGGAGAGCCTGGGCCACAAGCCTGATCAGCTGTCACTTGACCCTTTTGACAAGTCACAGAACCACAGGATGGCTGAGGCTGGAAGAAATCTCTGGAGGTCCCCATGTCCAACCGCCCTAACCAAGCAATCTCTCACGTTCAGGTAAAGATGAACTTGTGTCTTGCCCTTCAACAAATCTCTTCAGATGCTTGTAACAGTTAATCCATTTTGCTTCAAAACACATACTTATTAATTCAATTTCTGACATATTGTCTCACCTCTGGTTTCATTTTTTCCATCACCTATGTCTCCCAAAGGCTGCTGCTTTTGGACCTGATGAGCAGCAGACCTCCTTGTCCACTTGGGGCAGGGCAATTCACTGTTGTTTCTTTAACTTCTCAGGCACCAGCCTAGTCTACTCTTTAAAGCTCACAGCTGTATTAGTGAAAAGTGAGATCCTCTGGCATAAGTTGGTACAAATACATTGGCAAATACACTCTAGTGTACCTTTTCTGGAAAAAAAGGTAACAAAATCTTTTTCAATGACCTGACAAGTTCCTCTAAAAAATCTAAGATGCCATGACCTAGCAAAGTCCATTAAAATAATCAGTTTTATTGGTAAAATTTTTAGGTGCATCTAAAGTCACAGTTCCTTTAAGTGCCCCAAATGAAAATTCTAATATAAAATGACTCTCACAAGAACAATTAGGATATAAGCCTTGGTTATTGTACTTAGTAATTAAATCCATCCTGAAAAAAACCAGGAACCTTTTATAGGAATAAATATACTTTCCTCATGTATGCCGTAGTTCATATTCTCCAAAGGAGTTAATGAGAGCAAAATTTCAGTCATACTATAATTTTGATATATTTGGATTACTTTCATTCTGGATTAGGTTTTTGCAAGTAAGTGTTTTTTTCTTGAGCCTACAAAGTGTAATTCTGGAGTGAATAATAGAGTACAGCATAATGCTTAGTTGAAATATATTTTTCAAAGATTTCTTTTTTATTTGACAAATAACCCCAACCCTGCATAACTGAAGTCTGGACTGTTACTGAACTCCTGGTCTTTCATGACTTGGTTTCGAGTCTTCTAATATTTTTCCTTAAAGTCTAAACAGCTGGAATATGTTATCAAATGAGGACACTCTCAAGCCTCTTTAATTATAAAACAAGAAGTTCAGAGCTGCTACACAGAATACCTTTCTAACTTTTAGCATAAATAAATACCTCAACTCCCTTCTTGACTGTCTTAGCTCATGGTGATGTCTTGCAGTCAGTCTTTTTCTTCTGCCAAAATTTTCAGCACAGGGACACTGATGGTTCTCTTTCCCCAGTTTCTGCACCACTGCTCACATGACCTGGTTCTGGCATGCCACAATTTGCAGAAAGAAAAGTGCACGTTGACCTACTGAGAGCTACCCAGGCTAATTGTCCTTTGGAGCTTTTCCTAGTATGTTCCACAATCTTAACTGGTGTTGTTTGGTACGGTGAAGTACCAGAAAAATGGAGAAGTGTTTAGTTGAGTGCCTTAAATCTGAGGAAATATAAAGATTTTTCTCGTCTGCTGTGTACCTGGGCAGTTTTATCAATGGAGAAAGGACATCAGACTTACATGAAGTATAAACAGATTCAAGCTAGAGATGGGAGAGGGGTTAAAGAAGTACCTTTTGTGGCAGCTGGGCAGAGAAATACCTTAAGTGACTGCAGAGAGACACAGGAAGTTAGTTTCTGCAGTAGGCTATCTGCAGTTAGAGAATGTCTGTAAACAATTTTCTTCATAAACAGCCACTTTCATTTTAGAAACATGGCGTCTTTTCAGCAGAAAAGCTGGAAGCAGCAGTAAATCTCCAGATCTCTGCTGTAAGGAATGTGATTAACAGACAAACACTATTGAGGTACAGAACAAACATCTCACAGAATGACTCAGACCTCTGAAAATGTGAGCTTGCCATGCAGGAAAGGTGTAACTTACCCGATCAAACGTAGATATCAAGTGTTGCCCTAAGCAGCTTATTGCTTGGCAGCATTCATGATGTCTTCTTCATTTCCTAAACATACATGATACCTCCTTTGGTTTTTAGTTGCATTCAGACATCCAGATGTTGGTAGATCTCTGTGTTATCACAGACACACACTACAAAAGCAATGTTGGTATCCCACAACAGTTACCATCTTCATCTTGGCAGCTGTCTTTGGATTTTGCCATCTTCATGCTTGTAACAGCAGGTTACAATTATATTCCTAGGGATCCCAGCAAGCACTTAAATAGGCTGTGGGTCTTTCTTATCTCCCCAATCTCACATGGCTTCAGAAGATAAAGGAAAATATATAAGTTAATAAGTTAATGTATAATTTAAACCTCTTTCCATCATTTACCTCTGCAAGGAGTCTGTTCACCTTCTCAATTAGAAACTCTCTATGGAGTGCAATGGCTTTTGCTCCCTTAAAAAGTGCCAGCATCGCAACACCAATGGCTTGGTTTCCCCAGTTCCTCATTATTGACAACATGCTGACATTTTTTCCTTTCCTATTTCATCTTGCATGCCATAGTATATGCAGAATGCATTGGTATCCCACCCCATTTTGATGAGGAATGCAAACTCCTCTGTACACTTTCACATAAAGTGTCCATACATTTGAGCTTTTTTAAACCTTTAAACAAGTACAAAAATAAGTTAAAATACAATATATAATTTTTCTTCAATTGATACATCTGATAAAATTGAGATGACAGAAGACAGAAATCTCACAGTATTTATTTCCATATTCAGTAAAGGTATTTGGTTCATAGGATAGAATTATTCCTGTTCTTACAACCATAAAATTTGCTGGAAGAGCCTTAAACTCTGTGGTAATCATATCTTAGCACTTATTAACATGCTTATGGTGTCTAATCTTTTATCGCTCCAGCCTCAATGCATCTCTTTCAAGATATTGTCAGACCTATTGCCATTCGCATCAGCTCTAACTGTCCCTAAATGTGCACATCTGCACACATATATGTGCGCCCATTTTTCAGCCTGGAGAAGAGGACACTGAGGGGAGACCTCATGGCAGTTCACAGCTTCCTCTCGAGGGCAAGCGGAGGGGCAGGCACAGACCTCTTCTCTGAGGTCGCCAGGATCCGGGGAAATGGCCTGAAGCTGTTCTATTATATAATCCTTAAAATTAAAACTAGGAATTTGAGCGTTTGTGGTGTGTGGTCTTCAGTTCTTAAAAGTTACAGCATTTTAGAGGCACATGAAAGTTAAAGTTCGTGATCAAATGCGTAGGAAAATGACGGGACGCACTGCCCTCTGGTGGACATTCAGATAATAAACGTAAGAGCTCTACAGATGTTCTTGACCTTGGAGCCTCGGAAGTTATTTTCTGAAAAAGGTGGGATTACTATTGAGCCAATTAATATTCTCTTCTCTGCATCTTATTTTCATTTGCCCTAACTTTATACCGTTGTCTTTGCCGTTATCATTATACTCTACAAAAAGCAGGAAGACTTATTTTCCATACTTAGGCAACTATATATTTGTTTCTTACATCACATACGTGTACATGTATTTTTTTATAAATACACACACACAGATAACATGTGCATGCTGCATATATAATATATATATATTATGTATATACAAATTTTTCCCAAATTATTTTATGTACTTGTTTATGTGTTTTTCAAATTTAAATAATTCAGAAACAGTGGTTTTTTTTATAGTCTGATACATTGTTTCTTTTTGTCTGGAGATTATGTAAGTGTTAATAGAAGTGAGGTGAGACTGGGGCAATGCTGCGATTAGAGGTGGAACCTGCACGTGCAGCATAAACCAGCCATATGACTTTAAGAGAGGCTCATGGATTCAATATAATCCACTGGCTGTCAAACACACAAATACACAGCTATCTAGGGATGCTGTCAGCAAACACGTACCCTCCTGCCCCGGAGACTTATCAGCCTCTGTGCAGTCTTCCCTTCTGAGGCTGCTTGTTGGCCTCAAGCTCACAGCACAGAGAAAGGAAGCTGCAGACCAGAAGTTGCTCTCAGCAGCAGACATTGGCAGGGGCAACAGCCGGGAAAGTCAGCACTGGCAGTGTGTGTAACTGTAATGCTGCTTCTGTGCCATGTAAATCGGGATATGCTTGCAGCACACCACTTTATACTGAAAGAGGCTACAGCACACATTTGAGATCAGGTAGAAACTAGCAGGAAGGAAGCATTCTTTTCTTTCTTCTATCCCATGTTGCTGCTGTGGACCTGGCAGCTCATTCTCTTGACAAAATCTGTCATTCTGTGCTCCTCTTACTAGGATTTAGTTGTCTTCACACGGAGATTTTTTTCAAGGCTCTGGGCTTCTCCAATTTGCAATATCTTTTCCGTGGCAGAGGCCAAAAGCAAAGTAGTTAGTTTGAGTTCCTGACATCCTTTCTTCAATTATTCTTGGAAGGGCACTCTTTACACTATTTAAATGTGTTGGCCAAGGGTGATTCTTGAGGCTTGATAATGATTTCTGTATTGTTAAAAGCTGTTTTGTGAATGGCCACATTCTCCTTTTGGGCATTGCTACATTCATGTTTGATGTACCTGCTTCTCCTTGTCCCAGGAGATGGACATGGAGCTGCCTGACAAACGGGCTGGTATTCTGGTACTAGTTATACTGCACTCCCTCAGCAGTTCTTCACAAAGTATGATGTCATTTGATAACTATTTTATGAAGATAAATATCTCCCAATTAAGTATATGTAAAACCATTGACAGGGACATTATGTATCCTACAGCCTGTGTATTTAAATTTTATTTCATCTGACTTCCTGTGGTCTCCATAAAATATCTCTATATGATTGTGTTGTCTTGAGTTTTGCAGTTTTTCAATGTTTATCTTTGCTGTAGTACTTTCTTATGCACGCTGTTGTAAACATAGCTATGTTTTTGCTAACTGTCCTTGTTGTTTTCATTCCATTCTCCTAAGTGGAGACATGTGATAGATTTTTCCTTTAACCAGTGTGATTGAGAAGTAGTAATTTCTACCTCCAATCCACAGTGATTTCTAAAACCATATAAATAAAAGTCAGAGAGTTCTGCCCTCTCTCTTTTAGCTCTCTCTTTTAGCTCTCTCTTTTTTAGCTCTCCTTTTTAACTCCTCGGCCTAGTTCAGCTACGTGTGTTTTCTTTGTGTCCATACAGTGCGAATGATTGTAGTAGTACTCTACTTCAAATAGAAAGGAAATTCTGGAAAGTGGTCACATAGAGACATTAAGATATTACAGGCCTTCCAAGCTGGATAGAAGAGGAGGAAGGAGCATTTGGACCTGAGCTGACGAATTGATAGGGATTCTTAAAAATGGCCTACAAGAACACAGAGCTAAGCAATAAGACTGATGAAAGAAATCTAGGGTATCTGCTCTGAAAGCACTCCCTGAGTCTGGAAAAATCTAGAATACCCCTTCATAAACCACAAATCTAGTTGAACATGTAAGATAACCTTAAAACATCAAGGAGATGGAGTGTTATATGAAGCAGGTAACTGCTCAGAAAGCTGCTAGCTAAATACCAGCTGTATATAAAAAGACAAAAATAAAACATAGGACAGGGAATGTTAAATTTACACCATGATGTTTTTAAATAGAGTTACTGATGACTAGCTGATGAAATAGAATCCATGTGCAAACAACTAAAGATCTTTTCCCTTATAGTAATAGAAACAAGAGGTATTAATTACCTCATGAATTGGGCAGATATATTGGACTATGGCAAGGATTTCAAGTCAGGCTGCTCTGTGAAAGTTGAAATGCTCATTCCCTTCATAGCAACTTTATAGCTAAGCCCCTAGGATTCACTAGTTTCCTCACAAAGGAAACACATCATTCCCCAAAGAAGGTGATCCTGTGCTTGCACAGGTGGCTCAGGCAAGTAATACATCCAGGTTGAAATACATACACTTATCACAATACACATAAAAGTAGGCACAAGAACTTGATGATCATAGGGTTCTTTACATGCTTGAAGGTGTTACTGTGATGGCCACAGAGTAAATGCATAGATAGAAAAGCAAAGAAGTCCAGAACAAAGATGTTGAGGTCTCTGCAGTTCAGAGCTCTAACTGCTGTTTCGCTTCTGTTCAAAATACCTCGGATATTTGAAAAAGTCAACAGTTTCATAACCAACCTTGGACAAGCTAATCTTTGACTAGCACAATCAGCCATGACACAAACTTTTCTGATAACTACTGATGTCATTGCTCTTCCCCTCGGCCAGCTATTGCAGCCCCACACTTGCTGTGCCTGCCTCACGAGGCTGCCATGGAGCAGTTAACAGGGCTCCATCAAACCTCTCCCAGCCATGGCAGCTTAAGTGATGTGGTTTAGCTTTTCTCACAGGGTTCTGTAGTTTGACATTTAGACCAGCAGAAATCAAAATCCCCATTTGTCATATAAGTTTAACAGAGTAACAAATTTAGTAATTACCACTCCTTAAAAATAATAATCCAAGAACCACATCTCATTTTCTTCAAATCAAAAATTCTTTTAGTGGTCTATGGTTTTGGGCATTGTCTGAACTTTTATGGAAAATATATAGAAATTCCACATATTTCCCATTTATTTAAGTTTCAAGAAGTCTGTTGCGCAAAGCAGAATTCAGTTAAGGGAAACAAATCAGATTTGTTTTACTCTTCAGTTAATGGGATGCCACACCTAAGAAAGAGGAGTTATGTTGGATGCATCTCTAAAGGCTCCAGAGGTGTCTAGAGACAGATCTGTCTGTTCCTCTCTCTCAAAACAAGCTGGCAGGAACAGGTGTTCTTTCATGTCAAGTCTTTCCTTAGACATACACACAGATTGGGATGGAGTCACGGCTTCATTGCTCTGTTGCTATATGAGCCAAACTATATTGGAAGACTGAATAAAATGAGGAAAATAAGAAAATTGGGCCTATTGGTTTGATATGTAAACCTTTGCATTATCATCTTAGTCCTCTGGAGTGTCTGAATTTAGTTTATCAGGCTTGCTTATATTCAACACAAAGCAAGGCATAGTATAGAAAGATGACCCTGGAGAAGAAATGTGTCCCAGATTCTAGGAACATCCATACAATTGCAATTTCCCTTTGTTTGGTTAGTAAGGCAGTCACATTGAAGATGTACATATATTAGGATTTACATTTATGTTAAACTTGCAAAGCTGTAATATTTTTTCCAAGAGAAACAACTCCACATCTTTTTCTATGTGTGCCAGGAAACATAAGCTTCTGTTACTTGATGAGATCCTTGTCCTTTTATTCCATCACAAATTATATTGGTATCATATCAAAGATACTATGGTTTTCATTTCTGCAATATCTTTCAGACTTGTCATTTGCAAGGAGCAGTGTCACACTCCACAGCCCTGAAAAAGGAACAGTGAATTTATTCTGAACAAGCTCTAGGACAAGCACAGACTATTCCTTTTTCACACAGATCCTTTTTTCGTAGGTGGCTCTTCAGATATCCCAGAACTATATTCAGTATTATGGATTTGCAGAGGACAGCTGTCTACATTCACAGTTGCATTTAATCTAAGGTTTTTATTTCTGTTTTCAATTCAGCATAATTTCCCCAAGTTCTTTGTATTTTGCAATTATTTGAGAAAAAATGTCTTTAAATTTTCAATTCTGCTCTCAAGTCAACATGACCACCACAGGAAAAGAAAGAATCTCTGAGTTCAAACCTTAAATTCTGGTACCTAGGATGATGTACAACCTGTCAGGTTATGGTGAGAAATGGCTGATCCCATGCGCCATGACAGGAGCAGGAGGCCCAAGCATGAGAGGAGCCCCAGCAGCCCCACAAGGCCAACAGAGACCCCTGCCTCAGCCCCTCCAGGTGCCACAGGAGCCCTGTCTACGTTGTGTTACTAGGGAGTGTCCACATATGCAATAGGTGGGTAGGGGGATGTGTGTGCATACAAAAAAGTTTTTCATCCTGATCAGCCAGAGGGGAACAAAGAGACCCCTGGTGCTGTTTGTGCCTGTGTGAGTGCTTAGTGTTCCTGCCTGTGTTGCTCTGTGTGGTTTTCCATGACTCCATGTACACGTGCCATACAATGTGTCCATGTCTGCTGCAGGAGGCACCTGGGTCAGGGGGCTGTGGCAGCCTCACCTCCACTGCGCTGTCAGATGTGGCAACCCTTAACATAAACCATGGAATCACAGAACGGGAAAGGTTGGAAGGGATCATATGGTCCAACTTTCTTGCTCAAGCAGGGCCATCCTAGAGCACATTGCACTGGATTGTATCCAGATGGTTCTTGAATATCTCCAGTGTAGGAGACACCACACCCTCTCTGGGCAGCCTGTCTCAGTGCATGATCAACCACATATTAAACTTCTTCCTCATAGTCAGGTGAAAATCCTGAGCATCATTTTCTGCCTGTTGCCTCTCGCCTATTGCTTGGCACCACTGAGAAGAGCCTGGCTCCATCAATGAGACACATAGTCCATGAGATAGGTGTCAAAAGATTCGATTACTCAATGCAAACTGCTGTTTTAATGACTGGGCATATTTTTAATGCTAGAGGATACATTTCACTTTCTTCCAAGCCAACTGAGAAAGTATGCAGCATCACACCCTTTGAAAGTAATCTGAGTTTTTATGTTCTTTTTGTACTACTTTTTCTACTTTTTCACTTAAGAGGCCAAATAGGGGACACTTAAAGCTTGATGATAATATGACAGGTGATGATGATGATAATAGAATCACAAAATCATAGAATATTAAGGGTTGGAGGGGACCTCAAAGATCATTTAGTCCCAACCCCCCAGACATAGGCAGGGACACTTCCCATGAGACGAGGTTGTTCCCAGCCTTAACCAACCTGGCCCTGCCAGCAGCTGGGCATCCACAAGCTCCCTGGACAACATGTTCCAATATCTCACCAACCTCACAGTAAAATATTTCTTACTAGTATCTAACTTAAATTTCCCCTCTTTCAGTTTGTACCCCTTATTTCTTGTCCTATCACTGCACGCCCTTGTGAAAAGTCCCTTTCTGACTTCCCTGTTTCCCCCTTCAAGTACTGAAAGGTTGTTATGAGGTCTCCGTTAACCTTCTCTTCTCCAGGCAGAACAGCCCCAACTTTCTCAGCCTGCCTTCATAGCTGAAGTGTTCCAGCCCTCTGATCAACTTCATGGCCTCCTCTGGACTTGCTCCAACACTTTCACGTCCTTCTTATGTTGGGGTTCCTGCTGACCTAAGAAATGTGTGATAACATCTCTTTTCCAAATACTTCATGTCAGCAGAAGTGAAGCAGAGGGGATGGGATGTTAAACAAGGCATGTCCTGTACTTGGCACTGCTGAGGTTACAGCTCTAGTACTGTGTCCATTTCTGTGCCCTTCTATTCAGGAAGGACATTGAGGTGCAGGAACAGATCCAGATAAGGGCAATAGAGCTGGTGAAGGGTCTGGAGTACAAATCCTAAGAGGAGCAGCTGAGGGAGCTGGGGTTGTTAAGCCTGGAGAAAAGGATGCTCAGGGGGAACATTATCACTCTCTACAACCACCTGAAAGGAGGCAGTAACCAGGTGGGGATCAGCCTCTTGTCCCAGGCAACCAGCGACAGGACAAGAGGACATGGCCTCAAGCTATGCCAGGGAAGGTTTAGGTTGGACATCGGGAAGAATTTCTTCACAGATGGGGTGATTGGACATTGGAATGGACTGCCCGGGGATGTGGTGGAGTCACCATTCCCTGAAGTGTTTAAGGACAGGCTGGACCCGGCACTCAGTGCCACGGTCTACTGACAAGGTGGTGTTCGGTCATAAACTGGATTTGATCTCAGGGGTCTTTTCCAATCTAATTGATTCTGTGTTTCAAGCCTGCCGTCGGCTGGTGCACAGCTAATGACCAGCACAGCCGCACCCCTTCCCCTCACGGCGGGGCGGCTGCCGACGCACTTTCCTCACGAGGGGATGGCCAGTGCCCGAGGTTCTCCGTTCCCGGCCCGGCTCCGCCCCGCGGCCCCGCCGCCACTTAAGGCCGCCGCCGCCACTTCCCCGCCCCCGACCAGCGCGGAACCGAGGCTGAGCACTGGTGGCCGCCGCCATGGTGTTGAACCCGGTGCTGGGGAAGCTGGTCAGTAAGCGGGTGGTGCTGGCCAGCGCCTCGCCGCGCCGGCAGGAGATCCTCACCAACGTGGTGAGTGCAGCCGGCGGCTGCCCGCCTCGCACAGCCCGGGATTGCGGGCAGCGGCGGCCGCCAGCGCCGGCCCAGGCCTGCGGGGCCCGCCCGCTCCATGAGACCTGTGGGAGGGCAGCGGGCGGAAAAAAGGAGACTTCTCTTTTCCGAAATGCACTAGTGGCGAGCACAGGAGGTCGTCGCCTGTCACTCAGACCGTTCAGCCCCTGCGGAGGAACGTGTCGGCCTCGCTGGGCGGGCTGCGGGAGGCTCTTGGTTAGCACTTGGGTATTACGTGTCCAACTTAGGTTGTTTGCTATTACCATTCTTAATAATTCAGCCGATAAATTGAACTTAAACGGAAGAAATAACTTGAAAATACAGATGTGTGGAGGAGCACCGAGGTTCATTCATGCACTAAGTTATTAGAAATGTAGTGTACCTGCTGGGTGTAGTAAATGTACAAGTGTAACCTAGAGGCGAAAAGTTGGAAGAATAGTTGGGGTTTTTTGACAAAACCAGTCAGAAACTGTCTGGTTTTGTTCTCTGGTTATCAATTGTATAAGGACACATAAAGTGCGGTAAAGCGTCTCTAAAAATGTTCACTGCTGTTACATGAGTAAAGTGCTATGGATGGATTCAATAACAAAAAATCCAATAGTATAATCCTCTGCTTGTGAAGTGTGTAAGTTTATACTGCTAGTTTTCATATGACAAGGATAATGCCATTAGTGGTGGGATTAGGTTCTAACAAAGAAGGGTAGAATCAAATATACACACCAGTTTCAAAGTTCTGATTGTTTTGTTTTAGATTGCTTGCAAAGGATATGTATGTACTAAACTGATAGAAGCACTGGGGTTTTTTTCCCCGTGTATGTTTGGAGGGGAGGTGTGTTAAACTGAAAAAGCAAATGACAAATTTGCCACTTGCTTAATATGCCTTGGGAGCAATGTTTAATAACAAGGTCAGATTGACTGCATCACTTTCCTGTGTTACAGGGCCTGCGGTTTGAGGTGGTTCCATCGTGGTTTAAGGAGACACTTGAAAAGTCATCTTTTACAGCCCCTTATGAGTATGCTGTGGAAACGGCAAAACAGAAAGCTCTTGAAGTAGCAAACAGAATGCATGTAGTAAGTTACTAACTATTACTGCAATGAGCTTTTTGCCTTTAGGTGGTGCATGTTACTGTGACTTTATTTGCTTGCACTGTTTAAGTGATCCCTGGGTCCTTTTTCTCCACTGAAAGCTAATAAATATTTTCCGGTCATTTGTGAAAGACAGTGTCTTGAAATTGCCTAATCCAAAGTCCCACGCCTGCAGTTCAGGCTTTCCACAAAACGAAGTGGTCTGCATCTTTTGTCGGCATCATACCTACTCTTGTGTGGGATATATATTCCATAGTTCTTTTGAACAGTCAGGTGTATGGCTGACTTCATTCCAGGTATTTGTTGATTGTGGAGACAGATTCCATGGAAAAACAGTGATGTGATTCCAGTGCTTTGCTGGAGCTTTCCTTGGACGAGTGACAAGAATAGCTCAGAAATTGTGAGTATAGAGGTACTGGAGGAAAGCGGAAAAAGAATTATTGTTTCTTTACCCAGAATGTTCTAAAACAGAATTTGTGTATTTAATTTTAAGAAGGGAGAAGTTGACATGATTTCAAGTTCTGTTAGACAAGCCATGCATTTTGTATCCTAAATTTTATCAAAACCAGTGATGCAACTTATACTATCAGTAGTATTTGACTTATGCCCTTGGCTGTGATGACTGTTTGAGCACATAAGTCTTTTCACTACCAGAACCTATTTAAAAGTTCGGCTGATTAAATCTCACAAAATGGACCATAATAATTTCTTAATGATAGAGCTCTGAAAGAGAGGAGTATGTTTGATGATCCTATACTAGCAGCAGAAAAGGAATGTTGAACATTTTACATGTACAGTGTTGCCAGATGTCACCATTCTTCAAAGCAAATATTGCATTATCTCCAATGTAAATTGTTACCCAGGATTCTGTCAATTACTTTCCAGACAATGGTACAACATAGGAGAGTGGATTTTAAACCCAACCTCACTAAATGACTTACTTTGAGCTTTCATTGCAAAACATTGTGGTAGTGGTAATGCTAGTTCAGTGGATTTCAAAATTCTTCTTCATGCAGGAATTAGTAGAACTAATTGCAGACATCATAAAACAATTTAAAGCACATCAACAGTCTTTCTCTAGAAGAATTGCCTCCCTATAAATGTTGTATTATAGTGGTCACACTTACAGACAGGTTTCATGTCATGCTGTATTAAGTAATAGCTATGTACCTTATAATATGCAAGTAAATCAAAACTTAGCTACAAGAACAGGTACAGTTTAAAGTCAAGAAAAGTCTGCAAGGAATTTTTTACATACCACTACCTCTCATATTCAGAAAACAGACTGTGTATGTTCCCTTTTGAGAGAAAAAAGTGAAATGTAGCTAAAACAAAATGGGGTTTATTTTTCAATAAAATTTTGCTTGGAAAAATGATCCTAGAGGGTTGTATTCTCTGGCTTCCAAACACTAGGCACTTCCTTTAAAAGAATTGTTTGCCATGTTTATGACCAGATTTATTTTCTGAATGCACTTATTTATCAATAACATATTTGAGCAAATTTGTAGCTTGAGAATGGTCTGCTAGAGCCTCACTTTTATTGTGATGTAAATGATTACTATTTTGCAAACAGTGCAAAAGGAGAAACAGTATCTTGTTTTCAGGTCAGTGTAGAGCCCTACTTCTAAACCAGTAAAGTGCTATTTTCTTACCTTAAGTCTTAAAGGTTTTGTTCCCTTTACATCTTCTGACAAAGGGCTTTTTCTTTATGCCTTTGCAGAAGCACCTGAGAACACCTGATGTTGTCATAGGAGCAGACACTATTGTGGTAAGAAGTCTTCAGTGATTTAGCATTATTTTAATTTCTGATAAGTATAGGAAATACTTGTGTCTTTAGGTTTAAAGTTTGAAAGCTGCCTTCACTGTGAAGTTATATCTGCATTATGATGAGTCTTTGGGGGTTTGTGGATGTGGCTCTTAAGGTTTTTTTCCCAATGAGGTAATTTTTGAAATCTTAAGAGCTAGAAGCCTTGCTAATGGTTCTGGGCACACTAATACTTCCATAAGTGTTGCCTTGGATCCTCTAATATGTAATGGAAATTCTCAGGTGACTTGTCTATCAAGAAGTCCACATCATGTGAACTGTTCAGTGTTGTGCCTTGTAGGAGATCTCTTTATACCTGACATCTTCACAGAGACAGTGCACTGTTAAGGACAGAAAAAGTTGAATTATCCTTTTGTTTGAGAGCTGCAGTCACTGGAGGGTAAAGCGTGGCACTCATGTACTTGACGCTAAATTACCTGTTCTAGCAAAGTATCTGTGCTTCTTGCTGTACTCAATAGACTCAAATTTGAAGCCGTGGCTGAAATAATGGTTTAAATGTAATTTCTGGCCTCAATTTCTGAAAAGTAAGAAAAAGCTGCACACTCACTCTTTCTTTTTTAGTCTGTGGATGAGCAGATCCTGGAGAAACCAGTCGATAAGCAAGATGCCTACAGGATGCTATCAAGGTCCGTAGTTTTAAGTAAGATACAAAATTTGAAGATTCACTTTCTCCATCACTTAGATCCCACAGAAGGGATACATGCAAATTTTTTTTGATTTTGTTTTGTTTGTTGTAAGTGTAGTAGATCAACCTCTTAATTGGGGATATGAAATGCACTGAATATTTAACTTTTTAGAACTCTAGGAAAAAATACAGGTGAGATGATGCATCTTTGCATATATCCAAGGTGTCAAATGAAAATTCTCACACACTGTTTCACCTTACAATTCAGTGTGGAATCTTGTGGGGGACAGAGCTTGTGAGATGCTTCTGATCACATGCAAAAATATCCTGGCTAATCTTTGCAAGACTATTCCTCAAATAGTCTCTTCAAAGATTCACATTCCCTTGCTATTACACATCTATTGCTTACATAGCAGATAATAAAGTCCTAGAACTAATTGGCCACAGCGTGGCACTCTGGAGCCACAACATGAGAGAGCCAGGGTAAGGAATTTCGGGCTCTTCCTCTGCACTCTGGATTGCCATGGGATCTCTGGGGGCCAATCTGGATGAAATGACAACGTATGCTCTAGTTCCCTATTACATGTTTAGTGTGAGTTGCATCACCTAGCTATTTATAGCCAGCTTTCAGTGAAGATGGCCATAACAGTAGTGTTTATGCTAATTGGCCTTTTCTAATGCATTGGACTTTCCTGATGTACAGTGAATGAGCTGATACCATGGACTGCTTTTATACAAGTGATTATTTTGGAGACTTGAAATGCCTGCAGCTTTTGACAGTGTTTTTTATGTGTTTATTTTTTTTGTTTGTTTTGCCAATGTCTTTTCACAGATATTGAAATAAATTTTATTTGTTTAGGATGCATGTCAGATCCATTGAGTGATATATTAATATAATGGTCTGTTTCTCAGGCTGTAGCAATATAATATGTAGAATGTTTCATAAGACTGTTGCTTAATGGATATTTTTTTCCCTGGTAGGTTGAATGGGAAAGAGCACAGTGTTTTCACAGGGGTGGCTATTATACACTGCCACAGTAAAGGTATGTATGTCATTTTATTACAACTCAATATTTGTATTAAAAATTCCTCTCATGATAGCTTGTACAAGTAAAGAAACGGGATGAAAATATTTCATATACAGTCTGAATTGGTTTTCTACTCAAGATAAGAATTACCTTATCAAAATATAAATTAAAAACTCCGCCACAAAAGCCAACCTTCGTCCTGTATTCAGTTTTCACACAGGAAGGAAAGTGACAAAATAAAATTGAGTTTAGAAATACTGTCTCTGAAAGTTATGAGACTAATTGACAGGCCAGTGTAAGTTGTGGAATATTCTAAATTAAATTCAAGTAAGGTACTGGAGACTGTGAGACTGAGCTGAATGTGATCCTTATTAACTTTATACAGTGTTGTGTTTACACCACTTGAGGCTTAATGCCTCAGACTACTAAGAACCTATAGGGAGGAATACACCAATGTTCTTTATCAGATAATTTATAGAGAAAACGAGTGGTTTTTATGGAAAGTACCATTAATATAATTTGAGGAGTGTTTGAGGGGCATCATCTGATAATTGTGCCAATAGTCTTTTAGTAGAGCTTTTGCAGGGATCATTTCTCTGACATTTCACTGGATATAATCCTTCTGTAGATTAAATTAACAGTTTTTAATATTTTCTGGAATGATTGCTTTTAACTCTTGTAAAATAGAAATAAAATTAGTGATGCAGTACTGCTAATATGCTAGTACAATAGAGGGAGAGCTGCTGTAGAAGAAATAAAACACATTACCAAGGGGTGCCTGTAAGCAACCCAGCAATGTAAATAACGCCTTTAACTGGCATCTCTAGGAGAAAGTTAAGTGCACACAGGTGTAGTAGTGATGCTATAACAGCACATCTCATTCAAGGTTTACAGATTTAAACTGCATCACAGACAGATGAATAAAAATACCTTTAGTCTGCATATTTCCCAAGAGATACAATCGATAGAACAGTTTTGTAGAATACATTTTTAGTTATAGTTACAATGTGTTTTTTAACTTGTTAAAGATGAAATTTTCATTTTGAGCTAGAGTTTATCAATACTGAAAGATGTAGTAATCTGTCTTCATATGCTCCAATTTTCTTATTTCATCTGGGTCATTAAATGTTCAGATGTTTTGTTTTCACACTACCACCATTAGAAGTTGGTTAGCATTCTTCCCATGGTCTGTGCTGGAGATGTCTCTTACTCCTCCTCAGGCATTTCTGCTGCTACCAGAACTGTGGTAACAAGAGATGCTTATCTTGGTGCTTATAGAAAAGAGTAGAGAGAGTTGATAATCTGTAATGTGCACACTCATTTTTGCAAGGCTGTTGCCTTTTGAACGTGTTTTGGAAGAGCCTCTGTCTACAGTGACAGCAGGGTCACAGTGTACCATGTGCAGCAGGGTCCATACCCAGGTGTGCCATACTTTTATTGCACCTTCTCTCAGCCACTTCCAGCTACAGAAGTCTGAGATAATCTTGTCATCTCTTGAGAGATGATAGGAGGATGACAGCGATGGTTCCTGACGGGACTGCTGGATACCCAAGTCTGAAGTGCAGGTGCAGCTGCACGTTCCCACTTTTATGACAACAACCTGTTGAACTCTGATGTCTTGTTAAGAGTTCTTTAACGACAGTCATAAACTTGGAAGGGTGGTTGTAGCCTTCTTTGTACTCAGTGCTGGATGTGTGTACCAGCAAACATAAATAGTTTTGTGTAAGCATTGTTAATTTAAGAATTCCACACAGGAAGAGCAGTCTCTTAGCCCTGTGACAGGACTGCAGAAGTTGAAAATGCAAACTTCTGCTGTTGTGGGAAAATTGAGTCTGCTGTCCCTAAAGAATGTTATTAGTCATTTCATACATCTGTGTAATATAGTTAATTTTTTTGGACAAAAATTGTCAAATGTCAATTGTCAAATAAAACTTAGATGTTATGCTCTCTAAACGACAATTCCTGTTTCTAATAAGGCCACTTTCTTTCTGTAGACAATCAGCTAGAGATGGAAATCACTGATTTCTATGAAGAGACTAAAGTAAAATTTTCTGAGCTGTCTGAAGAGCTCTTATGGGAGTACATTCATAGCGGGGAGCCAATGTAAGTAAGACCCTGATGTCGCCGCACAACACGTGAGAATAGGCCTTAAGGTACATTATTAAGCCACTGGTGTAAAACATTGTCCTTTTTTCTGTGAAATTTTGCTCTGTGTATATGATAAATGATAGCATGGGTGATGCAAGGTCACTATTCTTTTGTTCTTGTGTAAAGCTGTCATTTCTCCAGTGAATGTGAGCTATCTTTCTAGAACCCTAATGAATTTGAAAAGTGAAGACTTGAAAAACTCTGGATTAGAGCAAGCACTTGTGCAATATACAATTATCTCTGTTAGCAGAGGCATTCAGGGATCTTTGATGCCTGAGACAATGCATAGTTCTCATTATAAACAGGTAAAAAGAGTGAGTGTTGGATAATCAGGGCATCATGGAACTGTATTGGAGGAAGCTAGAACTCAGTGTTTTTAGTCTATCAAAATCACTGCTCTGATGCAAGGAACACCAGCTTAATTTTCGGTTATCCTTGTGATAAGTGAAAACATAGTTTGTGTTCCTATGCCAAAATTGTCCTTTAGCTTATGTGTTTCTGCTGTGCTGGTAATATAGTTACTGACCTACATAGGCAACATTTACAAAGACAATATACCAGACAACAGTGATTCCATGGAGGAAATAGGATGAGAACGGAATGCCTAATTACTGCTCCTAAGATTAAGTTCACTACATTGCTTAAAAAAAAAAAAAGGACTTATTTGGAGACAAAAAGGGGAAGGAATTTGTCTTTCCTCTGTGTTAGCTGAAGCCTCATGAAGACATAGTTACCACTATGGATTGCATATCAGGTGATCTGATGTGAACTTTTGTCCCTGTAGCTTCAATTCTGACCATGTAAGAATATAAATCGTGGTGGTTTTTAAACTCATTTGTGGTATAAAACAATAAAGCCATATTTTCCTGGGGAAAGTGAAACCAGTGTAAACTTTGGATGGACTTCATTGTTTGTGTAAATGAAGCATACATTGTGAACATGTAACGTTCACAGCTTATTGAATAGACTGATGCTAAAGTGGATTATGTGGAGAGACTGTTTTGGCAAGATTACAGCTTGTAACAAATTCCTACCTAGGTTTTTGGAAGGTGATGTTTACTATGC
Organism: Pomatostomus ruficeps; assembly: GCA_013400735.1. Classification (NCBI taxonomy): domain Eukaryota; kingdom Metazoa; phylum Chordata; class Aves; order Passeriformes; family Timaliidae; genus Pomatostomus; species Pomatostomus ruficeps. The sequence continues at coordinate 6,483 of VYZT01028130.1, read as the reverse complement.
TAATTAGTATGATGTTTAAGTATAGTGCATCATAAAGTTGCAGTTTGAAGGAGACATGACCATGGATTTTTAGGAAGAATGCCAGCTTGAAATTTATTTTGGAATATTCTGAATATTTCCTCGGGAAGCATATATGCTTTAGCAGTGCTTTGCTGCAGCAAAATGGCTCATGAGTAATGGTGGGTCGTTCTGTTCATTCTCCTGAACAGGGGGTGTGACATTAAGGGTTTCTGAGGGACCAAAGGTTCAGAGAATGTACTTCATTACTCTCTGAGGCAGAAGCTAATTGATCTTTGTTTATATAATCCTGAAGATAGGAAGCATTTGTTCTGACTTTGCAAAGGAACTACTAAACACAGTGCCCTATAAATTTTGCAAAACAGTAAGGAGAAGTATCTCACAGCACTCTTTATTTGCTTGGTTATTTTTGTTCCCTCCTCCATGGCCACCCATATAGGTTACACACTTAGATGCATACAGGTTTTTCTAAACACTGTATTGCAGTCAAGTGACCATTTCTTACTTTTTTTAAAAAAAATTAAATGGCAAAATAATTTTCTGAAGTAATACAAGACTTAATGATCACATGAAAAAATAAAAGAAAAATTACTAGTGCTGTTCAGGATTAGATTGAATTCTTTTTCCAACAAGAAGAAAATTGGCATATGATGTTTAAGTCAATCACTGGTGACAGAGACTAATACTAGAAATACATAGCTGACCTAAAGTACGGGTAAGGAAGGACAGGACATTGCTGTCTCAAGGTAGTCTGTGATGAGGCTGTAAAAACCCTCAAATTTTGGCTTTAGAAAGATTCTTTGCTTTTTTGTTTTTTTCTGTTCCTCTTTCTAACCGAGGATTTTCTGCTTGCAGGCAGTGTCTCTGTCCATCTTCTTTCTGTAGAAAGAAGGCTATACTACAGTAATCGTAACTATTTTGGGCTTGTATAATGAGTAGACTTAGTTTCTGCCAGCCTGTTTGACCCAGCTTTTTGTTTTTTAATCTTTCCCTTATAAACAACATTCTCTATCTCTGCTTACAACTTCTAGCCTGAAAATCCTGTGTGGTTTTAGGAGCTCTCCTCTGATGGCAGTGATACCAAAGGACCCTGCTGCAGTCTGGGAAGGAGGTGATAACAGAGCTTGGAGCTCTACAGTTTCAGACTTTACTGTGAATAAAATGTAGACTGTAAATGTACTCTTCAGGATCCAATCCCAGGACATAAAGTGTTGTAGAAAAATAAATGTGGCCAGTTGTGTTAATGTTCTTGCTGGGAGCATGATACCACTGCTTTTGACGGTCATAATGTTTTTTGCCTCCCTGTAAGCATATACCAAAATGACTGCAACTTCATTTAAAAGTGAGAAGACAGTTTAGTCATGATATTCCTAATTTAGTTGATGTAAGTTGTAAGCATGTTATAAATTAAGAAATAATTTAAACAGTGACAAAGTTGTAAGGTAGTGCTTAAAATGCAGGTTTAAAGGAAAATCCCTATTCCCCAATTTAGTGCAATTCAGAAAATCCTACTTGTTGGGATACTGACTCCTCTGTTTGTTTTAGGATGCTATTAGAAAGGGAATTGGGAAATAAGTACTAAAAATAAAGAGCTGTTTCTGATCAAATCTAAGACTAAAAAATTAGTAATAACTTTTTGTGCAGTAACCCTGTTTCTCCAGCAGTTTGCATAATACCATGCTACCTCAAGTTAGTAGATCCGAGACTGACAGACCTTTGATTTCCAAGCTTGCTGACATAGGCTTTCACATTCTGCTGTTATGCAGGAAACATACTTTTAACTGCCTTGTTCCTTATATGACAACAGTAAAATTGTTGGGTCTATTGCAGCTTATCTGACTTGTCTGTATTTCCATTCCACTCTGTGGAATTTGCATAATTATGCCTAAAGACAAATTAGATTTCAAGGTTAATTTCTGTGCCGATACATTCCTGTGCCAAATTACCACTATTACCATGACATCTGAGAGCACAGAGTTGTGAACCACAACTCTGCTTCTGTCTCAGATGGTTGCACAAAAGATCGATAGGACTAAATGAAGTAGTGGGTTTTGTTTGAATAGGTTGCTCCTTCCCAATAAAGTCCTGTCTTCCCAATCCTCATTTAAGGTATTCCTATGACTGAAATGTGCAAGATGCATTCTACAATCATTTGAGTTCTAAGAGGTCATCTTTGTTGAGCTCCTTTGGGACCTAACATTCCTTAAGGCTTTTCAGCCTCTTGTGGAATCGGGTGAGGGTCAGTATGCATCTGGTGACCCAGTGGCAGTGTTGGTCTTGGTGACACTTATTGTCACCTTTTTGGTAGCCACGACTTGGCAGATGCTGGGCAACCTATGACAACACACTCTGGCAGCAGCTACCTGCTGCTTAGGTGACTGTGGCACTTTACACTGTCTGAAGCATCAAGCCATTTGGCTACTCACCTTTAGTGGAAATACTGATCCTTGTATTTATTTTGTATTTGCAAGTTGAAGTGTTGAGCCTAGCTAGTAGATTTAATCTGCCTCTAACTTGTCTGTACACTTGTCTTTATTGCAGCCTCTGCAGTACTGGTGGATTATTAGTGTTCTGTGATACCCCTACTCTTAACTTTAATTAGATCTATGTTGTTTTTGCTTTCTCTTCCCCAGGGACAAGGCTGGTGGATATGGTATCCAAGCCCTTGGTGGAATGTTAGTTGAGTATGTCCATGGAGACTTCTTGAATGTGGTGGGATTTCCTCTGAATCACTTCTGCAAAAAGCTAGCAGAATTGTACTATCTGCCCTCTAAACATAATGTACAACATAAAAAGTATGACTCTATCCCTTGTGTGGACACTTTTGAGAACATAAGTGATGGAGAAAGTGAATCTTCAAATTTCGCAGAGCACAAAGCTGCTAGTAAGTTGGACAGCAGTGGGATGCATTCCTTGGGAGCTGTTTCCACTTCTGAAAATGGTTCTACTGTCAGAACTGATTTTACAGTACCTTTGGAAAATCAGAATGGAGTGTCACAGAGTGCAGTAAAACTTCCATCCAAAATTCTAGAGCTGATGGATGGTTTTAGAGCTTCAAAGGTAAGGGGAAAAAAACCTACTCATCACATTGTTGTCTGATACATTTGTTTCATTAGACTCCAGTACATGCCAGGTAATGTGAAATACTTCAGCTGGGGATGGAATGTATTAATACTTAGTAAAAAAGGACCACTGAAGTTCTGGAGAATCTAAGATAGCTGAAACTTCTGGTGTAGTGCAAACATTGTTTGGTTTTTTGTATTTGTTTTTGTGTTTTATGAAATTTCAGTTACCTATTTGATAATTTTATCTCTTGAGTTGAGAAGGAAAAGAAGTTGCAGGTTCTTTTTTTTTTCCTGATCAGAAGAGCATAACCAAGCTGGAATTTATATACTCAGCAAAGAAAGCATGTAATGTGGTTAACTCACCTGACTTAAAACTGTGACCAAAATCGTATATATTATATTTCCTTTCTAACTTTTAATGCTTTGCATTAGAATTCTGTGGAAGATCTTAATCTTTTATTGCCTCTTAAGAATATTATTTTTAGTAACCTGTTTCATGTTCCAGATGGGTTTAACTGATAATATCCATGCTATATCTGATGGAGGCATATCATAACAGCTCACAAATAAGGTCACGAGGTCTGTGTATCAGCCAGGCATAATGAGAAATGCATAGCTGGACATTTAAGTACTCTCAGATTTTCTACTCATAGTTCCAGTGTAGCAAAGACGACAGTGAAGAAGGAGAAGAAGAAATGAACAGTGATCATTCTAATAAATCACTGGTCTCCAAGTTATTTGTGTTTTAGGAAGAGGTGAAAAAAAGTGCTAAAGTGGCAGTGAAATGCAAACTTGGAACTAAAGATAAGAGAGCTTTGAGGTGAATGGAGGGAGGCCCACCAGACAGTGAACAATAGTTTTGCTGAAACGGTGGAGAGTTGTGCTCAGCTCTGAAGGAAGGCTGTAGTGTGATCATGTGGTGTAGAGCTGTGGGCGTGCTGCTTGCAGGCGTGCAAAGCTGGCCTGAGAGGTTTGGAATAAAGTGGCTTTGAGGTTGCTGCATTTGTGAGCTTCTTATATATCCATAGGGAGCAATGTATTTGAATGGGTGAAATGATGCTTAGCATTTCTTCAATTTAAGTAAAAATAATATGGAGAATTATCAGCATTTGGTTGTACATTACTTATACCAATTGCAGTGATGTGATGCTGAATTCAGTTTTGTTCAGTGAAAGACAGTGGAGGCTGGAAATAAAAGGAAGAGCTTTGCTTTCCCACTACTCCAGTGTAAAGTCATAGTATGAAGTACTGAATGGCATGTTGAACTAGTGGGATCTTTTTTCCCTCATCATGGATCTTTGTAAAAACAATTACCACTTTCAATGAATTGTGATCTGACAAAACTCATCATCTTTCCACTTGTAGAGTAGGTTTAAGCACACAAAAGCATTTATTTCTACAAAAACTCAAGTTTTTTTCGTTTTGATTCTTGAGTGTTACTTCAAGAACTTTATAAAACAGAGTAAAATCTCCTGCAGGTGAAGATGTTGCTGCTTATTTTACTCTGAATAGCTGCTGTTGCAGAACAGATCAGGGTTAAATACTTCCAAGTTAAAAAACTTTCAAGTTTACTTTGTTCTGAATTTACATATTCTGATCTGTACTCAGATCTTTGACATTTTTTCTTCTTTAATTTTTTGTTTGTTTGTTTTTGAAGTGAAAATTACTGAATGGTAGGTTAGTGGTAGGTAGTTTTTTGCCCTATCTTCTCACCTTCTTTTTCCTGTTCTAATAGTTGGTATCAGTCCAAAGACTGGGCAGGTCTTGGAAGCCATCTTGGTTGTAAACTAGATGTAATTGGCTCAGTATTGTGAAAGCCTGAATTATAATAAATCCCAGCTATATAGTCTTATTAGAATAACAGACAAAACTGTAAAAAGAGGTGAAGATGATAGAAAATACAGACACACAGTAGCAGACCTACTTCTCAAAGTTAATCTCTTTTTCTCTATTTGATTTTTATTAAGCAGTGTCAAGACCCTTCTTTCCTTGATTATCTTGAGTTTTAAATTATATTATAGTTGCTTGCAGTTGTAAAGAAATGGATTCTGTGATTGCTGCATTTGCCTTCACTCTTGTGCTCTACGTAAGTTCCTTGGTTTTAGGTGTTTTACCTACTTTGGAATACAGAAACTGCAGAATTGCAAATTAATTTTGAATAGAGAAGTATATATTACCACATCTCATTAACTTTACTCTCTGGTTTGGTTAGCATATCTTTTAAAAAGTTCAGCTAAGGTTTTCAACTTAAGCTCATAGGCAATGGCTGTCTTTTCTTCATCACCAGGCACTAGGTGTTCTGTTGTCCCCATTCCACGTGTACACATCCTGCTAAGGTGTGCCAGTAGAAGAGCTGTCCTGTGAAGTTTTATTCTTTTTGTTATTAATCTTTTTGGGGTTTTTCCTTAATTTTAATAAAATAAAGACCTGTATTTTAGCAACTGAAGCTGTTACACTGTCTTAGTGGAGAGTTTGAGTTCCTTATGCTTTGGGTATATCAAATTTAATTTGATCTTTTGGCATTGGTTCATGTGCTTAAAAATGCTCCATAAGGTCAAACAGTCATATACATGGAGAAGTGCTAAATAGCAGAATAAAGAAGTGGGTCTTCATATAAAATATGTAGGCTGCATTCCGGAATACTGTGAGTTCCCTTCTCTAACAAACAATGTTGTTAAAAGTTCTGTGTCTTGGCCAAGATACTGAAACCCTCTGAGAAGGAAGGGAACAATTTTTAGGAAGTTTGTTAAACTGCGTTGCAATAGTTTAACAGTAGTTATGTAGAATAATTCTAGGCAAATTGTATAGTTATTTTGTTTTTTAACTGCAGTCTGTTAAACACAGCATGATAACAATTTCTTACCTGCACATAGGCTCTGTTTGTAGCCTCTAAGCTGAAGATATTTGATCATCTGAAAAATAAGGGTCCAATGAAGGCTGTGGATATTGCAAATGATGTTGGAACCTCCGTATGTGGAACTGAAAGACTGCTTGATGCATGTGCTGCTCTTGGATTACTGGAGAAAACACCACATGGTGATTAATTTATCCTCCCTGCAACTGCATATAGTGCTAAAACACAGGCAGGACTGGAAGAGGTGCTTTTAAGGTTACAGGTTCTGACTTGATATTGTGGGTAACTTGGATTTGGGGGAGAGGGGAATGGATTGTTACTCCTTTGCTTTCATTATTACTAGCTGGAGTTGTTTCATGTGGGGGCAGGCTTTATGTAATGAATACATTCAGGTCTCCTGTGTGGAAACTTTAGATTGTTTTTGCTCTTTAGACGTAATACTGACCAAATTTCTAAGAAAAGGGTGCGTGGACAGTGCCAGGGAGCAGTGTAATAGCTCAGGTGTGTCATCTGCACTTGAGTCACAACCCCATGCAGCACTACAGG
>VYZT01028128.1:104575-116946 GCA_013400735.1 Pomatostomus ruficeps | reverse complement strand
AACAGTTTAATAATGGAAACCAAGAAAATAAAATGTTAATATTGATGACAACACATAAGAGTGATAGCAACAAGCGCAGTGATAACAATAATGGACAGGAGAGAGAGAAAAACTCCATCCACAACCCCCCTTTAACTTTACAAATCCAAAATTTAATCCAGAGCATCACAAGCTCCCAGTGTGAGGGATTTCCATATTCCTGTTATTTTCTCTGTGTTCCATCCTGGGGATTTGTGGACTAAGGGAGGCACTGGCAAGGGAAAGGCTCCTGGGCTATTCCCATAAACAGAACACCTGGAATTAGTGCCCTGGGAGCCCAGCCTGGTCCTTCCAGTGACTGGGGGTCACCCAGAGGGTGTTTACCAGCATAAAATGAAAATTACATCCTTGTCTAATGCATTTACAGCAGGATTGGACACTCCTGGCCAAGGTGACCAAGTCCATGGAAGCTGGGCCCGTGACAATCCAAGGGGGATTTTAAGTAGGAGACTTAAAATCAGAAACTTCAATTCTTTTCGGCACCTCATGCTTAAATGTTTCCCTTCTGGAAGAGGTCAGTTAGTATTTTTAACGACCAGATTGCCAGAGGCAGGGAAAACCAATCAGCATTCCCTGAACGCCTCCATCACTTCCACAGCCATCTGCAACCAGTGGCTGATGGGCAGGAGCCTCCCTGGAACAGGCTCAAGGGATGGTATTAAGTCCATTATTCCCAAGGTTTGAATGATTCTAGCATTATCCCATGTCCCTGAGTGTGCCAGAAACCCCAGGTGTTTTTCCTTCCCAGCTTTTTGGGAGTGTGGGTGAAGGTCCCCTTCCCTGTCTGACTCTGGGAGTCATCATCCCCGCAGCAGACCCCGCACTGATCTTGGGCCTTGTTGAAGCCAATTCCCTCGTCATGGCCCACATCCTACAGAAAAACGGGAAAGTGCCCAGTCGGCCCCAATTCCAGTCAGGAAAGTCTCAAACAGCACCGTGGGGTGTTCCTCTTGTTCTGGAAGGGAAGCTGGGATGATCCCAATTCCCAGGGCCTGTGCAGGGGCTCCCTGTGGAACAGCACTTCTGTTTTTCAGTCAAGGGCTTTTCCTGATCCCTTGAGGCACAGGATGATCCATACATTTGTCTCTCCCTTATTTCTCACACACTCACAGACTGTGTGAGACATCAGGGGCTGCATTTTACCACTTTTCAGCAGACCAGGGATCATTCTCCAGTGTCTCCAGGAAATCTCCAGAGCTTTCCCATTCCCGAGTACATAGCTCAAGACAAGGGAAGAACAAAGGTTTTAGCACTTACCATGTTTAATTTTCCCTTCCCACAACAACCCGCTCCAGCTCTTTCCATCTCAGAAGGTTCCTTCTCTTTGTTTCAGCCTCAGAGGATTTCGTGAGGAGATTTCACACCCACAAACCAAGATCCCAAACCCAGACGGTTGTTCATGAAGGTGGAGCAGTGTTGGCTGCCCCGGTGAATTTCCTCCACGTGCACAACATAAAAACCATTGCACCACTTCATAATCACCTTGAACTGCTACTGTAACAATAGAAAACTGATTTTTCATGTTCAGAGGCAGGAGACTGTCCTGGTCAGGCTGTGAGACCCTAAACTGCACATTTTCCTGTGGGCTTTGACTGGGATTCCAGCAGGGATTGAGCCTTCTGTGTGTGCAAACCCAGCGTGGGACCCAGGTTTTCACTGGGGGAAGCTCTCGCCTTATTCCTTGGCAGTTTTTCTCTGGAATATTAAATGAAGAGGCAGGCCTTGTCCTTAATCCAATTACCACAGGGCAGCAAATTACTGTTTCTTGTTTACCAGCTATGAACAAAACTGGAAGCAGTGCTGAAAATGTTGGGAGCCGCTGCTTCACCACACGGTGTCAGCAACAGAGAGAAAACACAAAATGTGTACCCAAAAACAAGGATGAAATGATTCCTCCTGCTTTTAGTGGGACCAGGGCTTATTCTGCCCTGGAATGACAAAGAACCTCTCCCTCAGACTCCCAGAGAGCCTTTGAAAAGCCAAAGGAAGGGGGTTTTCCTAAAGCACCACCTCTGGTTCACATCCTGCTGGCTTTTCCCACCCTTGGGAAAGGAAAGACTTCGCCTAGAGCCTGGAGAAGGAGGAAACAAGGAGGCCCAGCCCATGGACTGTTCACATGAGCCGTGGGGGTACACAGGAGCTGTGCAGGCATTTCTGCCCCAGGGGTCACATTCCTTCAGACCCAGTGCAAACTCACTGAAGTGACCTTTCCACAAATCTCTCTTAGGGCACATTAGAACCTGAGTAAGAAAATGGAATCAAACCCTTTGTCCCATTGGCCTCACACCCCGAATTCCAATGGGGCAGACAAGTCCCTCTCCTTGGAAGGCAACGTCTCCTGCCTGGACCTGTGCCTTCTCCAGCCTTTGGTGGGTGCTGTCTCCATCCTCCCACACCTCCTCATCTTCCACTTTGGCAGAGTTGGCTTCCTCATCCTGCGGAGCAAACACAGGGACAGTCACAGCTTGCTCAGCCCAAACCTGGGCAGCAGGGACAGACTGGTGGCACCTTCTGGATGGTCACCCCTCTGCTGGGCACCATCCCTGCTCCATGGTCCATTCCCATTCCTGGATTGGCATCTCCTTTTAACGGGATGTCAAACCACAGATGTTTGCTCTGCTGGGTTTTGGGACGTCAGAGACTCCCCCGAGGCAGTGGGCAAAGCTCCTGTTTCCACACCCTCTGCCTCCCACAGCCCTGATGGGGCTGGAGAGAACAAAGGAAACATCTCAGTTCCTGCTGGAAATTTCCTCTTGTGCCCATAAACCCAGAGAAATCGTGGCTGCCCCATCCCTTGAAGTGTCCAAGGCCAGGCTGGATGGGGTTTAGAGCACCCTGGGCTAGTGGATGGAATGGCAGAGGACAGAATGAGGTGATCCTTAAGGTCCCTTCCCACTCCAACCATTCTGTGATTCCATGATGATTCCATCATCTCTCCCCGCATTTATTTTGCATCATTTCCTCTCAAATTTAAATTCTCAAATTTAGATCATTTGTTAAAGGGAGCATTTAAAAATTATTCCAGGAATTAAAGGGGGAGTGTCAAATACACAAGAATCATTCCTAAGCAGTCCATCAAATCAGTATTAACTGGACGCCTATTCCCTCATCTCTGTCCTCGTTTCGTTTTCCTGGAAAACCTTATGATCCCAGAGTCTCTAGAGAGATGTACTGGGATTACTGGAAGGAGCTGCGGCACCGCGCGTTCCCACAAGGCGGCAGCACTGAGGGCGCAGGAGCCACCGCGCATGCGCATCGTGTTTAGGGCTTGCCTATAAACCCCAATTCCAATCCCATCCCAGATTTCGGGTGTTCCAGCCGACGGAAAAAGAAAGAACTCCGAAGACACGGAGCTGTTTCTAGGTGCTTCATACTGATCATCTCGTCTAACTTTCTCAAGCCCTTTATTTTTTCGTTTGTATACGTAAATGTTGTATTTTTAATTTTCAAGCCCTATGGATCCAAATTCAGAATTCCTTATAGTCTAAAATCCTGTTTATAAGACCGCAGATTGATCTTGAGATAAATTAATAGTATTTTTCAATATATATAAAAATTAGAATCTTTATGCTTTCTACTATTTTACACATAAATTAATTTCCAGGCATTTTGGGGCTATCACCTCCCTTTTTTGAGGGGATTGTGCCTGTTTCCCCCTCATTCCCCACTCACCGGCTCCCCCACCACAGACATCGATGTGCCTCAAATGATACCATCACCACTGGAAGCAAGGCGGGAATAGGCTAATTCAGAGCACCACCTCAAAATGTTACTGGAAAAACCTGCAACATTCCACTGCCTCCATGGCGCAGTGGGTTGGTTTGAGGTGAGGTGACCACACAGCCTGCACATCCCAGTGCAGATGAGAATCCCTGCCACAAAGGGTTTTCCAGCTAATCCAGGGGCTTGAGCCAGCAAGGACATCCCCAATGGTTTTCCTGTGATCCCTTCACCCCCCACCCCACTCCTGGCATTACCCTGCCCAAAAAACACACGCATCTCTGCCTCCTTCACAGCTCTCACTTCAGCCTCCTCCCAGGCAGAAGTCTCCTGAAAAGAGGAACTCAGGAGCAAAACCAGGGGAAGTGAATCCGTCTGTATGGAAGGAGTCGCCGTTTTCACAGCAGAAACCTCTTTAACCGTTTATTCCCCAAAATTTGCAGCACCTGCCCTGTGCTGCTGAAACTGAAGCCCAGCCAGGCCCCAGTATCCTCAGCACCTGTGGCTCAGCATTCCCAAGCAGGAGCTGCTTTCCTCAGCTGGCGACACTGCAGACCCAGGGGGAAGGACAGGAATGGGGCAGAGAAGGCTGCAGAGGCCCCTAACGTAGATGTCGGGGCAGAGGGAGGGACAGACACCTTCCTGCTCCCCACCCCTTGGTCTCAGTTTCCACTCTGTCATTTCTCACATGCCTCAGCTCTCACTTCTCCTTTCCCTTTTGTCAATTCTCTCAGCCAGCTCATTTTCCCAGCTCCTGTCCCACCGCTTGGACTGGTGAGGGTCCTGCACCGACTCAGCCATGGGCTGGGTGCTCTGGAGGGTCCTGCTCACCTGGGCACTGCAGGTGTGGGTGGCAGGGGCTGGGCAGTCCCAGGAGCTCTCATCCTCTTTGGGGTTCGGGGTGTGCAGCAAGACCCTGAAGCTCTCACGTCTGGAAGTCCTGCCGGGAGGGGGCTGGGACAACCTCAGGAATTTGGATATGGGCAGAGTTATCAATCTGGGCTATACACAGTGCAAGACCACAGAAGACGGATCTTACATCATCCCAGACGAGATCTTCACTATCCCCCGCAAGCAGAGCAACCTGGACATCAACTCCGAGATCATCGAGTCCTGGAAAGATTACCAGAGCATCACCTCTGCTTCCATCAACCTGGAGCTGTCCCTCTTCTCCGCCATCAACGGCAAGTTCTCCAGCGACTTCCACCGCACCAAGACCCACCACGTGAGAGACCAGGCTGTCACCACCCGGGTGCAAGTCAGGAACCTGGTTTACACTGCCAAGATCGACCCCGAGGCGGCCCTGGACAAGGCCTTCAAGAAGCAGCTGCTGACCATCGCCAGCCACCTGGAGAACAACCAGACCCAGATGGCCGATTTTCTGGCCGAGGTGCTGGTGCTCAACTATGGCACCCACACCATCACCTCCGTGGACGCTGGAGCCACCTTGGTGCAGGAGGACCAGATCAAGGCAACCTTCCTGAAGGACAGCTGGGCCACACGGAGCTCTGTCACCGCCTCAGCCGGCGCGGCCTTCCACAGCATCGTCAGTGTGGGAACCAAGGAATCCCTGGATTCTGGCTCTGGCTTCACCAAGCAGTACCTGGAGAACCGCACCAACTCCAGGGTGGAGAGCATCGGCGGGACCCCCTTTTACCCAGGCATCACCCTGAAGATGTGGCAGGAGAAGATTCAAAACCAGCTGGTGGCCCTGGACCGCTCGGGCCTGCCCCTGTACTACTTCATCAAGCCGAGCACAGTGCCGGAGCTGCCGGCGCCCACAGTGCGGAGGGTGGCCCGGCGGGTGGAGCTGGCCATCCGCCGCTACTACACCTTCAACACCGTCCCAGGCTGCACCGATGCCTCCTCGCCCAACTTCAACTTCCACGCCAACACAGACGACGGCTCCTGTGAGGGCACCATGACCAACTTCACCTTCGGGGGAGTCTTCCAGGAGTGCGTTGGCCTGGCCGGCCCTGACACTGGTGCGCTGTGCCAGGCGCTGGAGCAGAGGAACCCCCTCACTGGGGCCTTCTCCTGCCCCACCACCTACAGCCCGGTGCTGCTGGGCATGCAGGAGCGGGAGGAGGGCCACAGCCACCTGGAGTGCCACAAGAAGTGCACCCTGGGCATCTTCTGCCACCGCGAGTGCCAGGATGTCTTTTGGCTCTCCCGAGTGCAGTTCAGCGCCTACTGGTGCGCTGCGAGCGGGCCAGTGGCTCCGAACTCAGGATACCTCTTTGGGGGGCTGTTCAGCACCCACAGTACCAACCCCATCACCGGAGCCCAGTCCTGTCCCTCGGAGTACTTCCCCCTGAAGCTCTTTGGTGAGCTCAGAGTGTGCGTGAGCCAGGATTACGAGGGGGGGGCCAAGTACGCGGTGCCCTTCGGGGGCTTCTTCAGCTGCCAGGCAGGGAACCCCCTGGCCGGGAAGCACCAGGGCATGGCTGAGGACCCCCATGCCAAGGGCTGTCCCCCAGGCTTCAGCCAGCACCTGGCGCTCATCAGCGACAGCTGCCAGGTGCAGTTCTGCGTCCAGGCCGGGCTGCTCACGGGGGGCTCACTGCCGCCCGCCCGCCTGCCCCCCTTCACCCGGCGCCCCGCCAACCTGCCGGCTGTGGACACCCTGCTGGTGTGGGACGGGGACAGCACCTGGGTGAGGGACGGCCAGAGCCACGTGTGGCGGCTGGCACGGCCGGAGGAGGTGCAACATGTGTCCGAAATGGTCACGGGCCGGGGGATGTCAGGGGGAGAGGTGGCCGGAATCACCGCAGCCGTGCTTGCAGGGCTGGCCACTATCCTGGGGACAGCCTGGTATGGCCGCCGGCGCTACAGGGCCCGGGGGTACCATGAGCTGGGCACAGGGGACAGCCCGCCCCCTGCCAGCCCCGAGCACAGCACAGTGGTGAGCGTGGGCGAGGGGTACCAGCAAGAGCCAGAGGGGATGGAGCCCTGAGTGTTCCCCCGCCTTGTGCCCCAAATCCCCAAACCCGCAGGAAAAGGAGGGAGCGGAGGGGCCCCATGGAGGGTTATCTCCCAAATCCTGCATGCTGCAAGCTGCAACCCCTGTCTCCATGTATATCTATCGGGATAGATATACACACGCATGCAGAGAGGCACGGAGCAGTTTTATTTCAGCCAGCAACTCATCGTGTAGTCAACAGAGCATTAAAAAAAGGAAAAAAAGTCACGTTGTGGAAAGACTTACTCACAGTAAGAGCCATCGGGCTGGCACCACGGAGGGTGGGGGACCCTCCCCTTTCTCGCCCAGAGGGTTTTGCATAGCTCCAGACAGGCTTTGTCTGCACCGGGGAAAACCCAGGGCGTGCATGGAGGAGAAATCAGCTGAGAGCCACCCAAACAGGGGCGTGTGCCTGGGGAAAGCGGGTTTCTCCCTTGAGGTAGAAGATAACAACCCACACTGAGGGCGACCGGGGACAGATCGGTGCAAAGGGACATCGGGGGACTCAGGGTGCCTGGCCCTGCCCACAGCACCCCTGGCTTGCCTGGCCACACAGATGACTGACAGAAGACAACGGAGAGGCCAGGCCGTGCAGGGACCGCCAGAGTCCCCTTGCCATCCGCTTTATTGACCCCAGCCCCTCGGCGGGGTGGCCGCAGGGGTGACGGACCCTCCAGGCCACGGAGAGGAAAAACAGCAAGGACAACAGAACGATGCACAGCAGGATGGGCCCCCCCTCCCGCCAGCACACAGGGCCAGGGACACCCCAGCACCCGGCACCGGCAGCTCTGAGAGGCCCCATGAATCCCTGGTCTGGGACGGAAGGGACCCCACAGACCCTCTCGTTCCTAACCCCCTGCCTGGGCAGTGACACCTTCCACCAGCCCAGGGCACTCCAAGGCCCAGTCACCCTGGGGGGCTGACACGGGCCCCCAGAGCCTCGGAACACACTTCCCTCACCCCCATCACCCACACTCTCCTACCCACACCACCCTCCTGGCCCAGCCCGTGCCAACCCCTCACCAGCCACCTTCCCCTCCAGACCCCCCCAAGGCCTCTCCGCGGCACAGGAAGGGGGACGGTTCTCACCCCACCTGCACCTGGCCCCATGGGGACCCACAAGTGACAGTCCTCCTGTGGGGCAGAGCCCTGTTAGGGTGGGGGGCCCCACAGCCCCTGTCCCAACCCCAAGCACCATTGTGCCCAGCCCCAGCCTGGCTGCAGCACCACGTTCTCCCAGGTTGCCTCCCCCAATGCCCCCCTATATGTACATATATACGACAAAACCCCAAAACACGAGGTATATAGAAATTCCAACGCGGGGACGCCCCCATACGAACAGTTCAAGGAACCCACTGCGGGGGGTGGGATGTCATTGTCCCGTCCCCCCGCCACTTCCTACCACCCACCAGCCCCTCCCTGGCATGCAGAGGCGGGGGCAGCCCAGACAAGGGGACCCTCCAGGGCACAGCTCAGACACAGCCAAGAGGAGCAGGGGGCGCAGGGCTGGGGGGAGCTGAGGCAGCCCAGGGCCCCCCAACCTCCACGGACACAGGAGACCAGTGGGGAGGTACCGGACAGAACAAACGAACAAACAAACGTCAGAGGGATGAGGCAGAGCAAGGGGGACTCCCGTGGCCCCAGCTCCCACCCCAAGCCAGGTCCCAGCCCCAGGTGGGTGTCAGGGTTGTTGGATCAGGCTGGGACTGGCACGGATGAGGAGAGAGGGGAGCCTGGCACCCCTCAAGCCCTCAGCACAGTGGCAGCAAGGACAGGACACCATCCAGAGGGGTGGCCAAGCCAGCCTGAAGCCCCACAGCTGTGTGTGGGGATGTTCCCGCCCTGCAGGAGTGAAGGGGATGGCCAAAAGGACCTTCTCCCGCATTCCCAGCCAGCCTGGGGCACTGCGTGGCTGCCACTGGGAGCAGGGGGCTCCAGGTGTGCCCTGAAAAGCCCCCAGGCAGGTATCTCCAGCAGCTTTATCCTGGTGGGTGCCAGCACAGGCAACCCTTTCCTTGCCTCCTCGCCATGGTCTCAGTCCTTCTCCTGTGCCAGGCTCTCCTCCGTGATGCCCTGGGCCGCCAGCTCGGCCAGGACATTGTCCAGGTAGTTGATGTCGGGGTAGCCGTGGCCGGTGAGGTTGGAGCCAAACTCTGTCTTGTGGTGGATCTCGTTCCAGATCACTGTGTCCGACTCGCCCGTGGTGCTGGAGGTCCCAATGGCGAAGATCAGGCGGCGGTCCCAGGCCACCAGCAGCAACTTCAGTACCTGTGGAGGCCAGAAATGGGGCAGGCAGCAAAGCAAGCACGGCAACATGGGCAACCCACAGGCAAGCCCTCCCGGAGCATCCCAGCACAGCCTCCTGCTCCAGACAAAACAGAGAGACCAGGCTGCCAAGCCTGCACGGGAAGGTCGCAGGGCTCCTGCAGAGCCTGCTGGATGGGCCGTGGGGAAAACCTCCACCCACATTCCCCAGCTTATGCCATGTTTGCTTTTCCCACCCTGGCACGCTTTGGCCCGCTCACCTTCCTGCCCTTCTCGCTGTCTGGCAGGTAGCAGTGCCGGGGGAAGCCACGGGCCGTGAAGCTCTTCCCAGGGTTTGGATGCTCTGGTCCCTGTGATGTGGGAAGTGGGAGAAGAAAACCCTTTTGTGGAGCTCAGAAGGATGTTCTGGGCACAGGGCAATTCCCCAAGCCTTGGTGGGCACTACCGGCCACCATCCCCCTGCCACCAAGCAGAGAGGGACAGCAGTTTCATGCAGATACATCCCAGACCTCCCACAGCATCCTTATGGACAAGCAGCTCCTGATCAAGGCATGAGCTGCAGCGTGACCTGGGGGTGATACAGCAGTGACAAGGGCCGCCAGCCCCTCCAGGTGACCCCCCAGACCCACCTGCACCCCCGGGGGGATGTTGTAGATGATGCGGATGGTTTTGCAGTCGGCATGGCCAGGCAGCGCGTGGGGGATGATGTGATATTCCATCTTCCCAGGAGGCTGCGTTCCTGTCTTCACCCCATAGATGGTTTTGCAGGTGGGGCACTGCAGACTCCCATCCTGAGAGCGGGAAAAGGGGGACACAGTGAAACCAGTATCCCCAGCACCAAGCCACACCAGGCACTGAGTCCCTGAGCAGCACGGAATGCTGTTTTAATCGGGAAAAACATCATTTCAAAAACTCTCAGGAAGCCTGGGATAGGGTTGGGAGAATTCACTACACAACTTCAACCAAAAACATGAGGTCTGCGTTTCTCTTCCCCATCAGTTTTCCAGTCCTCATTGCTTTCCCTTGCTCTGATTTGGTGGTTTGGATTGTTTTGTTTTTTCAAAGATGGAAATATAATAAATATTAAAAATCTCCAAACAGTAAATTTCCCAGGGAATGTCAAGCATGAGGGGTATTTGCAAAAACCCTCCCATGGCTGGAGAAGCACTGCCTGGCACCAGATTCCAGGTAGCTCTGTTTAAACAGGCAGGGATCAAAGTCCACCCCGGAAAGGAAAACAAGCACATAAAACCGGGCATAGTGGGGGGAAACACACCCACACAACCCCAGGTTCTGATTTAGTAGTCCCCAAGTGCTTGCTGCTGACAAAAATTAAGCTCTGAGTCAGGGTGGGAGCTCAGAGTCCTCCAGGGCAGCCAGGCTGAAGCTCTGCCCCATGGAGAGCTCATGGAGTTCAGCACAGGTGGCTGAGCTGGGGGTCCCCGAGTCCCCTGTGGCTGCAGCCTCTCACCTTGTTGCCGTTGTTGTACATGGCCACCAGGCAGTGGAGGTGGAAGACGTGGCTGCACTTGACCAGCTTCCCCACGAGGTCAGGCTTGATGGCCGGCTGGGGCCCCTTGTAGCCAGAGGGGGCAGAGAGCCGCTCCATGCAGATGGTGCAGTCCTGTGCCAGGGGAGGGGAGGACAGGGATCAGAGGGATGGGTGCTGATGGGCTGGTCTGCTCTCACCTAGGGACCAGCACCCACCCCTGGGCCGGGCTGTCACCCTGCAGGGGCTGTGCATGCAGCACACAGCCCCTCTGTGCGGACAGGGCAGAGCCACACACGGCACTGGGATATCCCTGCACGTGGTATCGCTGTGTCCCCAGTTGCTCACCCCACGGCAAAGCCCCCCGGGACACCCCAGCACAGCCCTGCCGCTCGTACCTCATCTGGCGGATGCCGCACCTTCTGCAGGTATTTCTTCAGCACCTCCTCCGGGGTTTTACCTGCAGGAGAATGAGAGTCAAAGGATGGGAGAAATCCACTGCCAGAGGCAGCAGAGGGGATGGGGGGCATAGGGAAGCCAGGTAGGGCAGGAAGGACAGTCTCTCCTACCCTTCTTGGCCTGTTTCTTGGTGGTCTTGCGGCAGGAGTGGGAGATGCCAGGGATGGACTGGATCTCGCTCTTGCTGACGGGCGGGGGGTGCAGCACCAGCTTGGGGGGCCGGGTCAGGCACACGGGCAGCCCGGCTGCGCTCATGAGGATCCCGGTGATCCCTGTGCAAGGAGGGAACAAATGGCACTGAGGAAAACCAGCAACACCCCGACCCCCAGATGCTCCCCAAAACCCACCCCACTGGGGCTGTTTGTCCCCCCACCCCGGAGGAACCAGCACCCGCTGTGGCCCCATCCTCACCTGCCAGTGCTGGGTTGACGGGGCTGGAGCCAGTGAGGTTCTTCACAGGGACGGTGGGGACCCTGAGGGGAGCCAGCAGAGACCACATCAGGACGGGCAGGAGGCACCCACGTCCCCACAGGGCCCAGGGGCCACACAACAGTTGCCTAAGCAACTGCACAGGCCCTGGCTGGAAACAGAGACTCCCCGCAATGGGGCAACGTGCCCCTCCCTGCCCCACCACAGCCTTTTCTCTGGCGCTTTAGAAACCCTGCCTGCATCTCCATTCATGGCTCCTTTTTGTCACAGCTCCGCGGGCCAGTCTGTTGTTTCTTTTCCTCTTTTCTCCTATGGCCACGTCACTGCCACAGCTCTTTCCCCCCCCTCCCCTTGAGGCTCTCATCCATGGGAAAGTTTCCCGGCAGGTCAGGAGCGGAGGGAAGGGGGAGGATGGAGAGGGAGAGGAAAGGGGCCAGGCTGCGACAGAAGGCTGACGGCAGAGCCAGACAAAGGGGAGAAACAGGCCCATTAAATGTCCACCCCATCACAAATAAGTGTCTTAGGAGGGTGGGGGCCTGAATGGCTTTTCTTTGGGCCTTTCGCAGTCCCCCACCCAAACCCTGACTCCAAGAGAAAGAACAGCCTCAGCCTCTTCATTGAGATGCAGGAGCCAGCCCATCCCCACTCCAGTCCCCAGGCACCTGTGGGGAAGGCGAGGGGCCCAGCAGAGCCCACCACCCTCCACAGGAGGTTGGGGACCACTAAAGTGTCTCCCACCAGGCTCAGGGTGACAGACCCCTGCAGTGGGAGCTGCAGCCCCTCTGTGCACTGGGGAGGGGGAAATGTCTGTGCTGTCCCTTTCTCTGCCCGGGCACCCTGTGGCCGGCAGGCATCGGGACTCACCCGGAGGCGATGAGCACGCGGGACTGGGCAATGGCCAGGCGCTGCAGGTGGCTGCGGTTCAGGGTGCTGAGGCCGGGCCGGGCAGCTTTGCCGCTGCCCACGCCGGGGGGGCTGCCGGAGGCGCTGGCCGAGCTCAGGGCAGGC
>VYZT01028128.1:81601-101501 GCA_013400735.1 Pomatostomus ruficeps | reverse complement strand
CGGGCCGGGGGCGGCACCGCGCCCGCCACGTCACCGCGCCCCGCCCCGCCCCGGTGGCACCGAGCGACCCGCGGGGGGCGAGGAAGCTTTCCCGCCTCCGTGCCTGTGTCCCCATCCTGCACCCCGGCACCTCCCACTGTCCCCGTGTCCCCATCCTGCACCCCGCATCTCCACTGTCCCCATACGCCCTGTACCCCCACCCTGCTCCCCTAGGGCCCCGCACCCAATGTCCGTGTACCCCCACTCTGCAGCCCGAAGAGCCGCCCCATACCGCTAACAAGGTCTGCAGCCCAGGGAGCCCTGCTGCACACCCACCCTGCCAGCAATGGGACTCAGGGTGCTGGTGGGTCACAGGGATCCTGCTCCATGTCCTGTGACACAGACATGTGGTCCAAGAGCTTCTTCAGGGAGCAGCCCCCTGAGCTGCCCTTGCCTGTGGCCCATGACACACAAAAATGCGTTCAAAGCCCAAAATTGCCTCCTGTCTGAGGGGCACGTGGGCTGTAACCCCAGCTCCTGCACCCCAGCTCTGCCAGCTGCCTGCCTGGCTGCTCCTGCTGTGGCATGGGCAACCTCTGTGCTATGGCAACCCTCGGACTGGAGCAACAATTGCTGGCCCTTCCCTGCCGGCCAGAAAAACATTCCCGAGCTTGTTCTTCCACAGAGCCCCATGAGCAGCTTCCCAGGGCAGCCCTGAGTGGCAGGATGTTGGTGATGGGCTGGTCTCACCTTCTTTTTTGCTCCTGTTCTCAGACACACCAAACACTAATGTCCTTGGATATTAAACACCCAGCCTTTCCTGGTTCAGGAGAACTGTACAAATTGCACCTGTGTCCCAGGATTTGCAGCACCAGGAAATCCCTCAGTCCATGGTCCACCTCGGCTTGGAGGCAACACATCCCCAGGCAGGCAGTGAATCTCCTCTCCTGACAAACCTGTTTCCCAGGCACTGCCCCTCCTGCTGAGTGCCTGCCAGCGGCGCTTGTGGTGAGAAACCATTAGACAAGATCCAAAGAGAGGAAAAAATGAAGGGAAGAAAAAGGGGGAAGGAACAGGTGGGGACTAACTGCGGTGATGCCAGCTGGCGGGCGCTGTGGTGAGAGAGGATGAGGTGAACCACAAAAGTTCTCCTTTTTTCCAGCTCACACTTGGAGAGACGCATGGGGCTACGCTTAAGGCACCTTTTCCTGCCTGAAGGGAGGGCTCGTGGCCCTTCCCAGGAAAGCAGAACAGCCACAGAGAGCCACTCCTCTGGGTTTTCACCTGTTCCTTTGAGGCAGACAAGTGCAGCCAAGGCCACGACGGGGAAACCCGGGGAAATCCTTTCCGCTGACTCAGGCAGGAGGAAAAGGCTTTCCTGCTATTAAAAAAAGGAAAGTGTTGGTGAACATCCACCCACCCCAGCTGCAGCTCAGGATCAAGAAGTCAGGAGCCAGTGCTGCAGTGCTGGCGTGGGACTGTGGGTGAAGCAGTGGGATGAGCACAGCTGACCCCACTGGCCCCTGGTGCCCCATGGACAAGGGGCAAATCCATTCTCACCCAGCACCAAGGCCTGAGGTCAGGGAGCAGCCTCAGTCAGCTCAGAACCTTTCCAGCCCCACAAAGTGTGCCCAGCCACACGTTAAGCCCTAAAAACATTTATTATTTTGAAATTAAACACATCCATGGGTTACTGTTGGTGGCTCCATCCCTGCTACAATTTGGGAGCACAGCCCTCCCTCCCCCGCCACCGCTTCCCTGTTCCCACCAGCACTGCAAATCATTTCTCTCTTCCCAAAGCACAAAGTTGGATGTTTTTGGTGGGTTCTCAGTTTGCAGGAGGCCATTGCAGGGGTCCTCAGCAGCATTAGTCACATAGGTACAACTGTCCTCCCCTCAAACTCCTAATTTCTGATTCCAAAATGAACAGCTCCAGTCACTGTCACCTCAATCCGTGGCAAAGCAAATCCAATGGCCTCCTTGGCCCACGGGAGCTGGGCTGTCGGGCATCCCTGTCCTTGCCAAATCACTTCACTGGTGTTTCCCTCAGGGCTGCAGCTGAAAAATAGCATTAAATCCCAGCCAGCTCAGACATCACCGCCTCTGCACGGCATGGTGGGGGCTGGCTGGCAGGGAATAGCCGGGAGCTGGAGCCTCTCACTCAGAGCGTGGAGGTTTGGATTAATAGATTGCTGTTTCCCATTGTTTCTGGTTAGGGTGGCCATTCCCCAGCGCACGTGGCTGCTCCACAAACGCAGGCACACCCAGCTGACAAGGTAACAGGGAAGGAGTGAGGAAGGTTGCAAAAGCCCAGGGAAATCCCTGGGGCAACACCGTCGTCCACCTTGGGTCTCCATTGCTGCTTCCACCCTGGAGTGCAAGTGCTGCGCCGCCGAGCTCAGCTCTCTGCCAGCAGCTGTGGGAGGATCGAGTTGCAGCCCTGGCCGGCTCCCCGGGTTCTGAAGGTCACCTCATACCCAGCCTCTGCCGCCAGAGAAAAGGGGTCTGTTCCCACCTGGGCGGGCAGCAAGATTCAAGGACACACTCCAGATGTCCCTGCCCACCCCTGGGAAGGTGAGGAGGATGTGAGCACCCAGCCAGTGCAGAGCTGGAGGGTGCAAGGGGAGAAGAGAGAGGTGGTTTCACGAATACAGCACCAGACAAGAAAAATACTTATCAGAGAAGGGACTCACTTTGACTAATCCTGAAAAAAATAATGGCCATAAATTGTTATTCCCGAGTGCAGGGAAGCATAAACATCGAAATAATCCAGTCTGAGCTGCAAAGCTGAGGGCAGGCAGTAAGTGGCAATGAGGAAGGTGCACGTTCTTCCTCCCAGGCATCACCCATAAAAAACCAGACCTCATCAAACCACCCTTGTCCTGACCCTGCAGCCCCATGTGCCCTGATGTGGCCATGGGGGTGGGCAGCATGGCACTGGGGGCTCTGCCTGGGGCTGCTCTTTGTGCTCCCAGGGCTCCCGTGCCTGTGCAGACGCTGCTGATGCTGGGGCAGGCGCTGTGCCCGGTGCTGTCCCCCCCTGCCACCACAAAGCCGCTTTGTGCGGGGCCGGCCAGGCACGTCCCCAGCCTCCTCCCCGCTCCGTGGCACCGGTCTCCCCCCATGCTGCCTGTCGTCTCACAGGCCAGGAAGGCAGGGCCACACCAGGACAGGGCACAACCCCTGTGGTCCCCCACTCCTCCTCGTCCTCCCATCAGCATCTCCTTCATCCCCAGCTCCTTTGTCTCCCCCATGGGCTCCCAGTGGGTCACATCTCCCCAAAACCTCTCACCCTACAGGGACCAACCCTTCTTTGGAGTGGGAACTGGGCAGCCCAGGCTCGCTGGTGAGGCTGACTGTCCCACCTCCCCCAAGAAGTACATCACTCTGGTAGATGTCCCAGACCTTTTATTCACTTGGCAGCCAGCAGTCATCACATCCAGTCAGCACAGGAACCACGGCCCAGGAAGCTGTGAAACATCCCAGCACTCCACAAGGTGAGCGATGTGGTTGAGGCTGTTAGATTCTCCCACGCCATTCCCAGTCCTAAAATAACCCCTGCAGGTACTGACCTCCTTTTAGAGGGGCTTCTGAACCAGAGCTACAAAATCCCCTTTCAGTTAAAAATCCTCTCCCATTACCATGTCCAAGTAGCTAAGAATTCCCCTCCTGATCAAATCCCTGCTTCCCCTCCTCCCCAAAAAGCCCCCAAGCAGTTAAGAGCAGACATTCAATAAGCAGCCAACGCAAGCTGGGCATAAGACAAGAGTCCACGTGCAGGAGGCCAAGCCTTGTGCCTTGCAGCTGTGGGGCAGGTCCCAAGACTCCTTTCACCAGGTGACGCTTTTTTGTCCCTTCGCTCCTGCCCTGCATCTGCAAGAGCCCCAAGGCAGCTTCTGCCTGCCATACGCAGTGTCCAAATTCCAAAGACAAGGGCAACGCCGCTGGTCACGGCCTCCAGGCCCTGGGACGAGCAGCAAAGCTGCTTCCTGGGGGATAATTCAACTGCCCAGCAGGAAGAGCCCAAGGACCCCTGAAGATCCCCGCTCCCTCCAGGGTAGACTGTGGCCTGTGCCTCAGTTTCCCCACAGGGAGCAGCACTAAAAGCATGGGGATTAATGACATGGTCCCTCCCCTCCGCATCCCCTCCTTCGCTGTCAGCTGCTCTCTGAGAGGGTGGGCAGGGAGCCCCAGTGGCACCCGAGACCCCCTGCCCCATGCTCGCCTTCAGGGGCTCTCAGCCAGGCTGGGGGCTGTTTCGGTGGCGGGGCTGGGCTTAGCGAGCTGCCGCAGGTCCCGTGAGGACCTCACAGCCCACTGGGCCAGCTCCCGCAGCACGCTCAGGCCCCGCAGCTTCTGCTCGAAGACGCTGAGGCGCGGCAGGGGCGGAGGCCCATCCTCCTCCTCCTCCTCCTCGCCGGGGATCCCCCGGCTCTCCAGCCGCAGCAGCTCCTCGAGGTGGTAGGCAAAGGCTGAGACCTGGAGCAGGACGGCCGCCAGCGCCCGGCCCAGGCCTGCATCAGCCTCTCCCAGCTGCTCCCGCTGCTCCTCCAGCATCTGGGCCAGCAGGGCGCGGAAGGCCCGGTAGGCAGCCAGGTTCTCCAGCAGCCGCTGGGTGCCTGTCTGTTCGTCCCAGCGCTCCACTGCCGCCGGCGGCACCCCCTCCACTGCCGCCACGCTGACCGAGGCGTCCAAGCCCTGCTGCTCCACCTGCAGGGTGAGACCCGCTGGGGGTCAGCGGAGGCAGGACAAACGTGGGGGGACCCCACAGCTCCGAGCCCGGCAGGCATTGGGGCAGTGCAAGCCGCCTGAGGCTTGCCCAGGCATTGGCAGGCCCAGATCCAGCAGCACTCCACACCCCATCCCTGCCATGGGTCAGAGTCCTCGCACCCCAGCACAGCTGCCCAGATCCCAGCAGTGCTCCCAGCCCCGTGGCAGCCAGGAGGAGCAGGGCAAACTCACATAGGTGTCCAGGAGGTCGACGACATCCGCGCGCATCTTCCCGGCCAAGCGGATGCCGCGGCTGCAGAGGTCACGGCGCCGGAGGGCAGCGGAGGGGCTGTCTGCGGCCGCCATGGTCCGGGCAGCTGTCACGGCCACCAGGCTCCAGGCGCAGCACCCGCCCGGCCCGGCGAGGACAATCCCTTGCTGAGCTGGTGCATTCCAGCCGGGAGCTCCGCTCACACGTCCGCTGGCCTGGCTCTCCCCCTCTTCCGTGCCTGGGGCCTGGCACCAAGCTGCAAATTCCCGTCTCTGGGATCAACAGCGACAGATTATTTCCCTAATTCCCCCACGCATCGCTACTCCAAGTGCCTTGCCCAGAACCGTCTCGCCTGGCAGCAACAGGCTCCCAGCCTCGGCTGACCCACTCCTCCCTCCCAGCCACACAGTGAGATTAGCAGCACAGTAATCCCGCGGCTCATTCCAGAGCGCGGGAAACCACTGCCGGGAAGAGGTAAGCAAAGCCCAGACATTGCTCAACACCTCAGCCGGGGCAGCCGGCTGGGCCTGAGCTCAGCCTGAGCTGGGCGAGCAGTGCTTGAGGGCAGCCCCCAGGCTGGAGATCCCGCAGCAGCCCCAGGCCAAGCTGCAACCAAAACCCTGACAGAAGGATCTGTCCCAGATGCTGCCAACCCCCTTTCCCAGAGGGGTCCTGCCCTAAAGAGGGGCTGCAGATAGGGAAAGATGTCCCCACCACCCCAGGACAACACCGGCCACCCCACAGGTGAGCTGCACGCACCAAGACAAAAACAGCCCTTCGGGTTGGGTTGGTTTTTCCTCAGTATGTTTATTTTGGTTATGCATTACCCAGATTAAGAGGGAAAAAAAACTTAGGAGTTGAAAAGCAGCTTCCCATAAATACCACAGTGTGCCTGCCTGGGGGGTCCCAGGGCTGGGGGGTCCCCATATGCCCAGCAGCTTTCTTGCCACCTGTGGCTACTGCAGAAGCTGCTGAGTTTGGGGACCCCCTGGCCACAGCCACCCCTAGCCCGATGGCCCAGGGCCCCCAAAGTGCTGCCCATGCCAAAGGGCCCCTGCCCCCTCCAATCCCTCCCCAGGAGGAGAAAAAAAATAAATACAGGGGAAAAAAATACAAAAAAGTTTATTGCAAACTACTACAATAATTTATTGAAGCAAACTGCATGCGAGTGAAGGAGAGACATCGAGGGGAGGAGGAGCTGCAGGAGGGCTTGTGTCAGTTTTAGGGCTTCAGAGGGGTGTGGGAAGGGAGCTACACATCTCCCCTGCATCAGGGGTGAGCACGCTGTGGTTAGAGGACAGACAGGCACCTGGCCACGGCCAGAAAAAGAAAAGGGAGAGCTACAAGAGGTGTCATGGAAGGACGAGGCAGGGAGCGGCAGGGATCAGAGGTGTCCAGGCTGGGAAGCAAAGGAAATGTTTGATTTTGCATCCCAGAAGTGCGGCCGGGGGTAAACCCTACTCCGCTGGGGCAGACGTGGGATAAGCCCCAGCCCCCAGGCCGGTGCCAAGTGCTGGGTCACCAGAGGTGAGCAAGCCCTTGGCCCAAAGGTGTTTCAGTGCTATCCCTCGACCAACAAACCCCCAGTCTCTCCTTTAGTGTTCTGTGCAAGGCTCTGCCCACCCCGCACCTCCCACGGGCACAGAGGCTGGCAGAGACACAGCTCCAGCAGCACCATGTCGGGAGGACCTCAGCCAACCTGCCCTGAGGGCCACCAAGGGTCCCCAGAGAGAAGCCCCGCACTTCCAGGAGGGGAGTGTGTGTGGGGGGGTGTGAAACCATCAGAGCTGGGCATGAACTGCTGGTCTCAGCGTGCTGCCCCTCTCTAGTCTGCAAGGGGAGGGGACCAGCTGCCACCCAGAAAGTTTCCCGCTGGAAACCACAGTAAAGTGATCCAAGCAAGACACTGGATCATCCCAACTGAAGGAACTGGTCTAGTTTAACACCACTCCAACACGGACCTGCCACTAGGTGTGCTGGGCCCTCACTTGAGCCAGACTGCAGGATGCCCACGCCCAGGGCACAGGACACCCAACTGCTCAGCCTCGACCCGCCCCAACACCAGGAAGTGCTTCGACTTGCTCTGACAAAGGTTTCAATGGAAGGGAGGAGGGAGGGAGGGGGCAAACCAGGACAAAGGGCCCAAGAAAAGCCGGCGTGTTTGGGCCACAGCTGGATTTCCAGGCATCACAGGGGACAGAGTGGGCGTTCAGAGTCAGTTTCCTGTTAATCCAATTAAATTCCACGTTTTATTGCGATTTTCCAGACCCCAGGCACCTGATTTCCACAAGCTGCTGTGTGCTACAGACCAACTCGGCTGATCTTGTGCTCAGACAAGATACTTCAGCTCTGCTCCCAACCCCAGAAACCCAACCAAAAAACAAGCAAACAAACAAAAAGCCAGGTTATTCTTCACCTCTTCCAAAACCGCTACGAATTCAAGGCCACTGAATCTCCACACAAAGTTTCAGAGAAGAGCAAAAAAAATCCAAGTCTCCATAGCAGACACATCTTATCCTATGTAAACTTTTCCAAGGGCTCAAAGCTGCCCTAACTACAACAGCAGGCAACACCTGACCCGCCACGTTTCAGGGAAAGCTGGGGTGTCTGTGCAGAGGAGAAAAGCTTTCAGAACACGGCTACACAACACCCTCCCCCAAAATGGGGGCAGGGAGAGAAGCTGACAGCCCCCTAGTCCCACATCAATCTATTGCCTTGGATAAACAAGCCTGAGAAAACCATATCCAGTCCCTGCTTAACTGTGTCTTTGTCTAGACCTGGAAAGGAGAGGCAGAGTCAGATGAGGAGCACCACATCGCCCAGCAGCAAGTAGCTCGCGGCTGTCCCGAGTCACAAGAACAAGTTCCTGGCTAACATCATCCTTCCCCGAAAGGCTGGAGGCTAAATGGGCATTTAATGCAAGGAGCTCACCTGGAGCTGGGAGGGAGGGAGGGAGGGAGAGACAGCCCATCACTCACCTCATCCTCCTGCTAACGTGCTGCTGCAGAGACTCCCACTGCACACAGGCTCTTCTCCAGGGGCTCTCTCTCTACTCTGGAAAAGCCGCGAGACACATCTGACTCCAGAACGCTGCCTTCACCTCGGCTCTCCCAGCTGCTGGCACGATGGCACTGGAGCTCCCTGCACTGGAGCCTACTGGGAAACAGCCTGAACCCCTTCCACTCCCGCCCCCTAAGAACAGAACTAAAAAATACCGACCCTTTTTTAAACAATAAATAAGGAATCTTGTTACCACAACACAAAAACGAAGCATGTTCAAAGTGCAAATTACTGTCGTCAAACTGGGATGCTCCTCCTTGCCTCTCCCACGCAGGGCTCCTGTAGCCCCCGGGCCTCTCCAAGCAAACATGATCTATGAGCCAGGGCGTTCCCTCCCTCCACTTCCTGCCAGGGCTGGAGCAGGGGAGCGCGGTGGGAGCGGGACGTGTGCTGCTGCTTCACAGCCCACCCTGCCGAGGGGCTAAAGTGCCAAACTCCCAGCCCCGGCAGGAAGGAGGAGACTGCAAGGACCAGAGTGCAGCGGTGCATAGAAGTCGGGACCAGGGGCAGAGGGAGTCCTAAGGAACTTCTCCAGAGCATGTCCAACGCTTTTTAGTTTGCCAGTGGGGCCACGCCAAGGAGCCAGAAAGGCAACTGCTTTGGGGTAGAGCAAAGGGTTTCGGCAATGCCCCCTCCCTCGGAGAAATCCGCCGCTCAATCCAACTTGCTCTGGCAATGGCAGCACGTGCCCCTTTCCACATAGGGGCCGTGGGAGAGAGAGAAGTGGTTGGGAGAAAGAGGATGTGCTGTGATCCGCGCTGGAGGGGAGCAGACCCTTCAGTTATTTACTAGTATTGTAAGTTTTGTTTAACTTTCCTCTCTTTCAGTAAGTGCCTCCTCCTTTTTGTTTTTCCTTTTCCTTTTAAATACAGAGTCCCAACTGTCCCAGCACCCAGGTGCTCCCCCGCCACTAGGGTCCAGTGGAGTCTGAATCTTCGATGAGCACCTCCGTGCTGGCTCCCAGCATCTCTGTGTTCATGACCAGCCCCTCCGGGTTTGCGCTGCTGCCGCTGCCCACGAAGAGCTTGCCGTCAGCCACCAGGCTCACACGCTCTGCCCCACCACAGTAGGGCTTTGGCATCCCCTCCGGGCTCAGCAGCAGGCAATCTGCTGGGGGAGCACTGCCCAGGGGGTCAGGGAGCAGTGGGAGGCCCTGGCCATCTGTGGGTGGCACGATGGCCTCGGGATTAGTGCCCGGGATATCGGTGCTGGTGATCAGGGCACCCGCGTTGGCAGCCAGTGCTTCAGCAATGAGCACTTCGGGGTGGCTCTTGGCTTTGTGGGCCACGACGCTGTCCTTCTTCTCGAATTTCTTGCCACAAATATTGCAGGAGAACTGGTAGAAGGAGTCTGCGTCATGCTTCTTCATGTGCCAGTTCAGGGAAGCCTTCTGCCGGCAGGTGAATCCGCAGATCTCGCACCTGGGAGGGGACAACGGGGAGGTCACAACAAAGGGACATCCACACAGGCTGGGTGACAGCCCAGGAAAACAGCAGGGGCTCACTAATTTCACTGCAGCTCCAGCTCTGGTTTTACTTACTGAGGGCTTTCATTCCCCAGACCTGCACCAAGACGCTGCCCCAAGGAGCAGGTGACACAAAGGCGCATTCCAAGAGAGCCGGGACACCAGGAACAGGCTCCAGCCCCAGCTTCAGAGCTGCTCTGAAATGGGTGTTTCAGGGGTCCCTCGGAGCAGGAGGGCAAGGCACAGGCAGAGGTACTCACTGCAAGGGCTTCTCGCCCGTGTGGATCATCCGGTGCACTGCCAAGTTGTGGGAGCTCTTGAAGGCCCGGGCACAGTACTCGCAGATGTAATCCCTTTGATCTGAAAGACAACAGCAGTTGCAGCATTGCTCTCCCACAGACCTGCTCCCTTTCCCAACTCTCAGGTGGTGCAGGTAAAGCTGCCCAAGAAGGAGCAGAACTACAAGTTCTGGGAGGCACAGCAAAGGAGGAGGTGTCCCACAACACACCGCAGCCACTGATACAGAGAGGCAAGGCATGAGTAAGACTCTCCTAAGAGCTGATTATCCACTCTGACCAACACAGAAAGATTGGCAAATTGGGATAAATCAGATTTTATCTGTAGAGGCTTATTCCTCTACAGAGCCCCTGAGTGATGCTTGCCAGAAGGAGAATTAAAATCTCTATAGTCTATTTCTTTCATTTCCTTAAAAGATGGTAATCCAGAAGACAGTAATACCCTGCTGCTGCTGCAAATCTATGCCACCTGACTTGGCTTCGCTCTCCCCAGAAGTCCCAGAGGCTTTTCCATTTCCCCCCCATCTGTTCACTGACCTGAAGAAGAGTTTGCATCCATTTCCCACCCCCCGTACCTGTGTGATGTTTGGCATGTCGCAAGAGCTGCTTCTGGAGCCGGAAGAGCCGACCGCAGAAGGGATGAGGACACACATATTTTTTCTTCAGTAAGTGCTGGTACTTTATGTGATGCTGGAAAGAAAGAGAGGAAGTTCACAGACTCTACATGACTGAGTGATCAGCTAAGGTTCACTCAAGTTTAGCTCTCCACTGGAAAATAAAACACACGTGGACGTCCAGCAACCTGACACTCACACACGGCTACAACTGGCCACAATTAAATCTTCCAAAACAGCAGCATCAGGAAGGGGTATGAGTGCCAGCAGAAGCTTAGCTGCCTGTTCCAAGCACCCCTTCCCTGCCCTCCCACGTGCCACAGAGGAAGTGAACACCACCACCAACCTGCAGGTACCGCGGGTGAGCCAGGACCGTTCCGCAGCCTTCCATCTCACAGCGCACATACTGGATCGGAGGCTTCTTCCTGGGAAATCAGCAAGGAGAGGGGCAGAGTGTTTGGCTGCTTCCATGATCAGGTGATTCTATAGATAAAGATTCTATATATATTCTATTTAGAATCACAATTCTATGTCTGGGAGGGGCTGATGCCTCTGATGCCACAAATAACAAGTGCAAGCACAGCAAAGAACTTTTGCTCCAAAACCCCTGCCTGGGCTGTGACAGAGTTGCTGTCCAAGAGTCACCTCCCCTCCTGACACAGCTTGAGGGCTCTCCCCAGAGCTGGGAAAACCTCAAGAGACCCAGAATTCCCAGAATCTTATTGCTGGGCAATGCCACAGGATGGATGAACTGAGAAGTGGGGAGGGGGAGATTCACTTGGAAGAAATCAAACCCACACCTACAGGGGAAGGAAAAGAGGGAAGACAAAGCATGCTGATATTTTTGGGTTTTATTCCCTTTAAGGCAGAAAGAGATGGCTTTGGGACAATCCATGTCTGCCTGTAGGACACAAGGGAAGCAAGTCTGCAGAACAGAACTGGGTTGAGAGGATCACTTACCTTCTCTTGGGCAGCCTTGGGCTCTTGTCATCCTTTCTCCTCCTTCCCCTCCTGTAACAGGGATACAGAAACAGAACTAAGAGAAGCTTGTTTACATTAGCAGTGGGCAGAGACTTTGAAGTGTATGCTGTATTGCCTCATTAACTGCACGGTCTAGAAAAAAACCCCATTTTTCTTTTCCTGGAAGTTGGAGACAGATTCAGAGGACAGAGAATTCCAGAGAAATAAATGCTTCACGTGGTTTGCTCTCCCAACCCTTCCCATGTCCTAATGCATTTTTCATAAACATGTAATTTTGCCAACATGGCCCAGAACCGACAGTGCACCTCTGCTCTGTTGGGGAACATTCCACACCATGGGAAAACATCCATCTGCCTGATCAGGAAGAACGGGATTAATGATCCAGCAGCTATTTTACAGGCCTCTGAATTAGCCACAGCAGCTTCTGTACCTGTCAAGACAAAAGTCTAAGCTCTGTCTGAGCAGACCTGTGCTCACATGTAAACTGCAGCCTCCCAAGCCACAGCTCTGCCCAGCTCTGCCTGCCTGATCCCATTGCTGCAGAGACACTTGGAGCAGATTGATGGAAGCATTTTTTAGACTCTACTGAGACATTTGTATTGATGGCAAGCCAGGAACACGCTGAACACAGACTCAGCATTCAAGCCAAGCCCTCAGAAGAGCCACAGGTTTTATTACGCACAAGAAGTAGTGTCCGATTCAAACAACAAAACCTCAAGCCTCAGAACGCAGTCTCCAACAGACAAAAATGTTCTCCAAATATCAGCCTCCTCACTCCTCTCCACTGTGAGTCAGCAGCAGCTCAGGAACAGCATGAGAAATTATACCACCAGTGTGCGGCAGGTCAGCAGAGGGAGCCCGGGCTGTTTCAACCATTCAGAGAGGAGCTGAGGTACAAAACCAGCTCATTTTTCTTTTTTTTTTTTTTCTTTCCGTCACATTATCCCAAAGAACAGCTTTTATGTGACACAGTCACATAAAGCAATCTCCCTCTGTTGCCAGGAGGAAAGCTTCAGCCATGAGTTCCAGTGACAGCACACCTGAAGGTGTCGAGCCACTGGGTGGCAAAAATTTGTTGTTTTGCTTCTCAAAAGCAAGGGGAAAACAGCTGATTTTCCTGAGCTCTGGTATAGTCCCAAATGTACAAAAAGGACACTTCCTACACACACAAGGTACTCCAGTGACAAGATACCCCGCTGTCTGCCCCCAGCACACAGCAGGAATGCTGCTCTCTCACACTGCCTTTCGGGATCCGCTTCAGGCATCACAACAGAATCTGCTGTAAGGACACCCTGAAGTATTTCCCACTGTGTAGTCACACCCAGGGAAGCTGACTAACCACAGGATGATGAAAAACCCCTCCACTTGAGCTAAACCCGGATTTTTTTGTGGCTGAACACAGGCAAGATGTGAGGACACGGGATAAACAGTGCTGCCCCATCAACTCTCAGGCCCAGAGGCGGAGGAGGAGGGGGGGGGGTACCAACAACAATTAAACACTGTTCTACACCAGCCAGAATGCAGAATACACAGCGCACACTGGCATGTGTAACTGCAGAGTTTACTCACTTCCTTGGTGGTTCTTCATCCTCCTGAAACTCATTCTCTTCTTTCACTTCCACTTTAATCTCCTTCTGCCTTTCTTTTTCCTCCTTCCCCTTGCTAGCTTTTCTCCTTTGCTTTGGTGCTTCCCTGCAAAGACATAAATACAACACATTACTCCAATACTCTTCCCACTGCCTGCTTTTTACAAAGATTTAAACAGAAACCGGACCCAAGATCAGGTCTATTCTTCAAGTCCCACTTTCTAGCAGAAGTAAGACCCAGGCTTAAGGAAGCATCCAGCAAGGCTCTGAAGGCTTTACTCCCAGAGAGAAGAACCGTTCTGGCCAAAGCAGACAATGTTTAGAACCATTCCACCATATCAACTAGCACAGGTGCTTTGGGGCGTACTAAGCTAATTCAGGTAATATGCCCACTGGTTTTTTTTGTCTAAACCCCCAGTAAGTACATAATCCAACATACTTCTCTAGGTGGGGCTTGTAGGTCTCATCTCTGGGATCGTCTTTGAAGGGAACTTCTTCTTCGCTGATGAGCATCTCCTCGTCATCATCACTGCTGGGAGAAAAGGAGAAGAGAGGACTTTGGCAGCAACAGCTTGGCCACTGCTGCAAGAATATCTGTGCACCATCCCCCAGGGTGGGAAAGACACTATTACACAGCACTCACTCACCCAGCAGGACTGGGGAAAGGTAACAGCTTGCACTGACCAAGGGGCAAAGTGACAACCCAAAGAGCCCAGACAGAGCAGCGTCCTCTCCTGACTCCACCCACCCACGGCAAGAAAGCTACCAGATGGAATGCCCAGATCAGATCTTCCTATCTATTTCCCCAGAGTATCTCCTGACATCTGCAGTGCACACTGGAAATGCAAAGGCCAGGGACCAATGGAGACAAGAGCTACTGTCGGTCCCACAGAACATATCCCACAACCATTTATTTCCAAGCAACTCAGGCCCACCTTGAGACACTGAATAGGAAGAAACACCACAAAATAACGTGTCCTACCTGACTCCATCTGGAGACTGATGCTCTTCTGTGACCACTGAAAGGAAAAGTCACCATTAGGTTTCAAAGTGTGTTCGCAGCAGTGAGCTCATCTGTCTCACGGTACCTCCGTCGACATTCAGAGCCGGGAGTGCTGGTGGCAGAAGGTACCCATGACAAGCAGCACCACGCCAGCAACAGCCACACGCCCAGAGTGACACCCACAGCCAGCTCCCTGACCGTCCCCAGGCCTTCCATGCCACGTACCGTATTCCAGCTGGTCAGAGTTGGGCTCCGACTTGCAAATGAGCTGCAGAGAGCTCGCCTTGGATCTGGAGGCGCGGGAATTCTCGGAGTCACGCTGGCGAGCGGCGGCTGCCGTCCGGCTGCTGCGCCAGCTCCGGCTGGGCCGGGCTGTGCCCACAGGAGAGTCATTGCTGAGCACGCTGGACACTTCCTCCTCCTCCTTCTCTTCTTTGGGAGCTGAAACAGCCATTGCAGTCTCTTTCATAATAGTAAAAAATGCCTAAATCCCGTCACTAAATCACACCTTAAATCACAGCGGCCCCTGCCCACTGTGGGAACCTGCTCAGCCCTCTCTGCTGAGCCAGGACACTCCCCAGGCCCTCACCTCAGCAAACCTTCCCTTAAAACTCTCCTCACATTCCCTCTAAGAAAAGACACTAATATTTAAAAGCAGCTTATATTTTCCCTTGGATAAAGGCTTCTAAGATGATGATTTGCTGGCTCTGAGCACAACAAAGGAGACACTCATAAACCTCAGCAAGTGCTTTATGAAAGGCCAGCTTCAAAGCTGGGCCATGTGAAAAGCCATGTTTAGAGAACCCTACAAACATATACTTCATTGGAATTGTACACCTGGCAATATCCCCGAGGGATCTGAGCCAGATGTTTCTGGTACTGTGCTAAAGCAAAAAGCATCATAAACACTGCTAGCCCCAGGTCTTCACACTTATTTACAGCTTGTACAGGTGGTTTCCTTTTGGCTCATGGCTGGTCTCCAAACACGCTTTGGCAAGGTAACAGAACTGGATGATATGTTTGTGAGGAAGTTAATCCCTTAAAAACTAAAATTCCCAAGTACAGTTCACTTGATCTCACCTTCTGGTGCTTGCTGTGACACTGGGCCTTCATGCACTCAATGCCTTTTGAAAAGTTACAGATGATCACAGAATGGTTTGGGTTGGAAGGGACCTTAAATCCCATCTCATTCCAACCCCTGCCATGGGCCTTCCACTAGTTCAGGTTGCTCCAAGCCCCATCCAACCTGGCCTTGGCAATTTCCAGGGATGGGGCATCCACAGCTTCTCTGGTCCCTCCCAACCTGCAATCTCCAGTTTTGCATCAAGCCTTCTGAACCAAATGATCCTTTTTCTCCTAGCACCTAGTTTGCTTTACATTATTCACTGTCTGATCATTGATTAACAGGGTGGGAATAAGCAACACTTGGCTGGAAAAGTCTGACTGGAATCCCGGATGTGAGGCATCATATTGTGTTGTAAACCATCAAGCTGATGTCTCCCATGTATAAACCTCACCATCAGAGCATGAACTGCACATTTTGGCTTTCTTTAGCAGATCTCAAGGTGCCTGCTGCATCTTCTCAGTCCTCATGGTGAACATCTCAGGTTTTTGGATGCTAAATCAAACCCAAGGACACTTGGAACCATCCTCTAGAAATTCCTGCCTCAACCACTACCGTGTTGCCAGGGATAACACAGCTGCTGCTCTGGAAGAGCTGTATTCTCTTGGAAGATCAGGCATTCAGCTGATTACCTATCGTTTTAAAACTCAGGCTCGCAGAGTTGAAGCAGACCTGCCTCAGAACACACCTCACCCAGCAGCTCTGTTTCATTCCTCTGGAGGTCTTTGATAAGCCATTTCCCAAGATTTCTCCTTCCTACTTCCTCTCCTTCAGCATGGCCCTCCAACCGATTCAGGGCGTTTTTACATGCTGAGAATACCCAGGTACCTCCCAAACTCCATCCTTAGGAGATGAATCAAGTATTTACTTTGCAGGAGAACTCACGGAGTGATACAGGGCTATGAGCTGAAAAAACCTTCTAATTCTTGACCCCCCCAACATGATCCCTGGTCCCTATCCAAGGGTCAGAGCTACACCAGGAAACTTCTATCTGTCAAGTGTTCAGCTGCAGGAACAGTTGGAATCAGCAATCACCAAGGCTTTGCCCAAAATATGGAAAGTGCTAAATTTGGAATAAATTTTTGTCTCTTTTTCCTTAAAAAAAACAGATTTAAAATTGTGAACGATTGCCAGTCCCTGGGAGAAGGGACAAGAAAAGGAAACGTGGAAGGACACTAGCAGTGAAGTTGTGGCTTTGAGACAAGACTCTGGGCACTGTTCTGCTTTTCAACAGAGCTGAACTTTGATTTATAAGGCATTTGAAAGCATCTTACTGACCATGCAGACCATTTCAGAAAACACCCATGTGCAATTAAGTGAAAAGGAAATAAACTGTTAATTGCTAAGTTAAAAAGCTGTTATAAAAATAAATGCACCACAACATATGCAGAACTCTGAGATTTAAGGCAGAAACCACACAATAGGTAAGGCACCAAACACCTGATTTTGTAACGGCATGGACAAAAATGAAACTCAGGAAAAAAATCCAAGTGCAAAGCTCCATCCAAAGGTCTCTCCCCCACCAGAGCACTGAGGAACTGTACAGATGAGACACAGGAAAATCCTTGGAAGGTTTGGGCACCCTGAGCTATTTAGATTCAGCGCATTTTTATAAGCTTTGGTTTTAAGTAATGATATTTCTCTCTCCAAACACTGAGAAAGCCTTAAGGGAAAGCAGTCACTCCCAAAAGGCGCAAGAAGCATTAAGAATAAAACATTGAGGTATAATGTGAGTCCTCTATGTACAGACCCATTTGGTACTACCCAAGCCTCAAAGTTTTCCATCTTTTTTAAAATCTGCCGAACCTGACTGTTTTCCTAGCAAAACCCCTGGATTTGAGAATGGGCTTCCAGGGAGGTGACTCTCCTGTCTAAAATGAAAATTACTCCCACAAGGATACAGAGCGTTGCGGGAAGTCAGACGCGAATTCTGCTACACAGCGACCGCAGCTACACAAATTCATTTGTAAGATGAGATTAAACGTTCTACATATGCATCCAGTATTCCTGCAGGCACACGCTGGGAAATCCTGCAACTGCATGACTAAGCAGGCGACAGGGAATAGCCAGGAAACACAGGTTGACACTGCAGCTGCCCCCAAGCATGCCGCTGTGGTGACAGTCACACTCGGACTGTGACACAACACGCACCTTCGGCTCTCATCTCCCTCTAATCTCCCCGTCAGACCTGCACAGCCAGAACTCCCAGGGGGATGCTGGAGAAGCCTGATCCCATGGCTCTGTACAGGGAATATTCCAAACTGGATTTAGCAGCTGATAGTAAAGGCTAATACTGCAATGCAAAAAAAAAATCAATTCTGTATCACGGAACACAAGCACAGAATTCCAAGCCTTCACCAGAACCGCTCAGCACCTTATCCCAGCTCCATCCAGGGTTAAAGGACAAATGGGATTGTGCCTTCCAGACTCACAGGGGACTCCTGCCTACCAAAAACCCTGTTGTGCAAGGCAAGCTGCTGCTTGCTTACACCGCCTGGCTCCTTCAAAAACTTCTGCTAAAGTCCAACAGGAGGAGCGGGAAGAAGCTCCCCTCCTGCTCCTGGCACAACATATCCAAGGAAGTCGCTCCTCAGCCTGTTTCCAGGTCCTCTCCAGCCAGCACAAGGTGCACAAGGGCTCCATCCAGCGTGCAGCCCAGACACAGGAGTGCAGCTTCCTCACTTCTGCAGACTAAAAAACAAATCNCCACCCCCCGCCCAGGGCACAGATTTCCTCTGGCCCAGGAGAAGCCAGGACTTCCCAGTGCCTATTTCCACGCAGCTATTCCTACCATCATTTTGGCTGCAAATCTAATCAGGAAAAAAACCCTAGAAGTTAAACAAATGCTTTTTCCACTCTCGCCTTCAAGCACAGCTGAAACTCTCAGAGCCCAAGTTACAGGCTAAAATGGCTCGAGTGCACAGAGCCCCCAAACCTAGGGATGTCAGACTGACAACTTTCACTTCCTGGGGTAAAAATGGGAATATTCTGCCTGCTTTCTACCGCTACCAATAAATATTTCTGCTTAACCCAAAAAAAATCAAGCATGACCATTAAAGTCTTAACTCTATGCGCATATGAAGCTGAACTTTTTTACACATTTCAGCAACTGTGCTTTGACGTAAAAGGCTGAAGCTCTGGCAATACGCTGCCCACCCCTTACACAGCGTGGGGTAAATACACACAAGCAGGATCTGGGCTCAACACACAGCAGTTA
This sequence comes from Pomatostomus ruficeps, assembly GCA_013400735.1. Lineage (NCBI taxonomy): Eukaryota > Metazoa > Chordata > Aves > Passeriformes > Timaliidae > Pomatostomus > Pomatostomus ruficeps. The sequence goes on along the minus strand of VYZT01028128.1, from coordinate 83,196 downwards.
ATTCTGCTTCAGTCTGTAAAAACACACCTTGCCAGCTGGAACTGTGATGGATTTCCACACCCAAAAGGAATAAAGACCTCTAGGAGGAAAGCTAAAGAGTTACCAAAACACGAGAATAACAGCAGCCTCTGGGACACAACTGCTGGCAAACAAACCCAGACAGCTCCAGCAGAAAGGGGAATTCATCTGCACAGGTGTGTGACCTCCTTTCCTCAGTGCTTCATTCCGTCACAATTCTCTGGTGCCAAATCAAAAACAACACTACACAAAGCCCTTTACTTGGACCTGTTTCAGAAGTCATCACTGGGTAAGGAGAAAAGCCCTCTAACGTTTTTTTTTTTTTTGCTTTTGGGAGGTTTTTTCTGTTTTGTTTTTTTTTAAACAAGAAATTGTTAAATAGATGCACAAAGTTCGCAGTTTGCACTGGAAAACAAAAGTTCTGCTCCAGGTTGCAGATCCCCACACTTTTGTGTTCAGGCCTTACTCACTCCCCCAGTTCTGAATAATTTTCTCCTTCACTGCTGAAGACATCAGTGTAAAAAAATCCACAATCCACTAAAGCTAGAAAAGAACTAGTGTGAATATCTGAATACTCTGACTTCCACACAACTTTCCCAGGTCTCTCGAGGATCCACAGCTATATTTGTGAGCACAGAACAGAACTGAACCCAGGATTTGCCAGCTACTTGAGACTGCTGTGCAGCAAGAGCTGTCAAACCATGGAGCAGCCCAGCCTCACGCTCCAACAGCCGCAGAAAGCCCGAGTACTTTTTGGGACAGTAAGATTTTGCAGGTTGGGTATGTGCCAAGAGCAGCGGCAGCAGCTTATCAGAGTTCCACAGTCTTGAGAGAGATCTTGGAAAGAAACTGCACATCACCCAGCACCAAAACATTCTTTAAAAGGAAGATCCAAAAGGACAATCTGGCAAACCCATGGGACAGCCCAGACTTTCTAGATGGAACACAACACCAGGAATAATTCAGCTCTTACCTTTACCAGTGACTTTATCTGCGCACCTGAAAAAAACACAAAAGCAAGCGTAAGAGCCAGACTCTGTGGGATGGGGGCAGAAACAAGGAACTGAATGACGTGAAGATGAGCCCCAACTCCCCAAAGTCCCGGTGCCTCTCTATCAGATCATTGTTCTCAACCCTTCATGCCAAGGTGTATTATTTCAGCTGCAGGAAGCTGAGAGGAACTACAGGACTATCCAGCAGCAAAGGCCCGGCCCTGCCCAGGACAGTTATGACCAATCCCGGACAATTTTGTGCATAGAACAGTGCAGAAGAGCCGCACTTCCAAAGGCTCTGGTGTCCTGCTCAGGATCGAAGGGCAGCAAATGCAGCATCTCCTGGCAGATCAAACTGCCTCCCTCACCCAGACCTTTGCCAGACGGGGCCGGACCGCGCTGGCGCAGCGGGGCACCGGGACGGCGGCCGCTGCCGGAGGGCGCTGCGCAGCCCGCGATTCCCGGGACACTGCCCTTCCTGGGAAGGGACCGGCGGGCCGGCCCAGCCCGGCCGGAACAAAGGGGCGGCGGTGCGGGGCAGCCCGCGGCCGGAGGCGACCCTGGGGCCTGGGCTCGTTCGCGCGG
>VYZT01028128.1:48903-80621 GCA_013400735.1 Pomatostomus ruficeps | reverse complement strand
CGCTTCTCCTTTAAGAAAAAAAAAAACGCCCCGTCGGGCGGCGGGTGAAAGTCGGTGACAAAATGGCGGCCGGCGCAAGGGGGGCGGGGCATACACGCTTTGGCCCCACCCACTTCCGTCTTGCAGTCGCGCATGCGCGATGCCTGCTGGGAGTTGTAGTTCCACCGGAGCTAAGACCGCGCCTGTTGCCCGTTCCCGGTTGTGTCCCCGCTCCGGACGGCCCATGGGCAGGAACCCCGGGAGCGGCCGCGCGGGGGAACCCGCCCCCGTGGTCTCTGCCCCAAAAGAACCCCAGCAACCCTTGATTCTCCCGCAAGAACTGCACTAATACATTAAACACACGCAGAACCCCAAAACTTTGCCCCCACAGATGCCGAAGGCACCACCCGGGAGTGTACTTTGTACCCATCGCCACTCTCTCCCCTTCCCTGGTGTCCCAGCAGCCTCTTTGTCCAGGTGTGCTCTTGGCCCTGGACTGATGCTGGTGCAGTATTCCCTTGCCTTGGCTGCAGCGGGATGTAACGCCAGGCTGGGAGACAGGGACTGGGTTGGGGAACAGGACTGGGGTGCGATTGCTCTGCAGCAGAGGATTTGGCTGATCTTACCCACCGTTTTAGGACAGGAGAACAAAGGGTAACACTGCCCCAGAAGAAGGTGCTCCTCGTCCTCCCTCGGGAGACAGCAAAAATCACAGGGGTTCAAAGGGCCCACAGCATTCAGCTGGAAAATCCTGTTTGCTGAACTGGTTCCCACAAGTGAGAAGGCTCCGAGTGTCTCGTGCTTCCTTCTGCTTCTGCATTTCAAGTCCTTTCCACTTCTGCATTTCAAGTCCTGAGCCCTGGTATGTTCCTAGAAAACAAAAGTGTGTCCCAACAGTTCCTGAGATTGTGCTAATAAACCCCCTCGCTGCAGAGAACCACGTTCCCCTGACCCAGACACCAGGGAGGAGAAGAATGTCCTTCCATGAAAGTTAAAGAAAAAGCTTGGGATCCTTGCACAGGATTCCTCCTGTCCCTGCTTTTTGTCAGCCCCATGCCAACCTGTCCCTGTCACTGCCATGACTGATTTCCCCTCTGCAGGCAAGGCTGGCGTCGCTCAGTCCTTGCTAGAACTTGTTAGGGGAGCAGAGCTCAGGGCAGGGCACAGCTCAGCCTTTGGCTGATGGGTTCTGTGAGGATAAGATTTACAATGAGAAGTTTCAGCTCCAGATGCTTGTGGGCACTCGGGCTCACACATCACTAAATCACCGAGAAAGCTAAAAATAGCCCGAAACCTTCCGCAGGCAGGAAGGCTCTGTTGCGTGCGGACAGGGAAGCGCCTGACACAAAGATCCCACCGCCAAGCAGCCCTGTGGAGCGACAGCAGCAGTGCCTCCTCTCGGCTTTGGGTGGCTCTCAGCATTCCTGAAGCACAGCCCGGACACAGCGACACAAGTGGGCTGGTGGCCCGGAGAGCTTTTCCTGAGGCGGGACCGGGCTGGGTGTCCCTGCTGTGAGCAGGCGACAAAATGGTGTCAGGAATGAAGTGACCCCTGAGGTGGCAGCTTGAGGGGCTCAGCTCCAGCCCGTCCCACCCGTGGGGGCTCAGCGGTGCCCAGGAGCGAGACCGAGGCAGTGCCAGTCTGAGTCTGACCCCTGTGGGTGCTGGTTCTCCCCACAGAGAGGATGGAGTCTCTTAACATTTGCTCCCGAGGTTTTTCTGGCTGGACTAAAGAGGAGCCAAGCCAGGACTCAGTATATCTTCGATGGGGCTGGTGGCCAAGGTGACAGAGATGTTATCGATCACCTACCAGGTGCTGCCTCCTCCAAACACCCAAACAAGAGCCCAAAGGACACGCCAAGCCACGTGCACCCACCTCTGGCACCAATATCTCCCCAGTCCCTTGGAGCTGTTCCCACATCCACTGCCTGCTCCCAGCAGCGCCAGGAGGGTTCTCTGCCAAAAAGGGATTTGCTGTTACCTGGAAATCCAAGACAAGGCTCCAGAAGCATCCCCCAAAGGCAAGGTTCTGCTGGAATGTGATGGCACTGCTCCATCACACTGCCACAAATCTGTTTCCACCCAGCACAGGGATGCCATCCCTTGTCACACGTGGCCAGTGGCTTCTGGAAAGGGCCTGGGTCAGCAGGACATCCAAATCCTGGCTTCTGGAGTTCCTTGGGCAGCCTGTTGGCCAGTGTCTCCCCTCTGCAGCCCCAGTCTGAGCTGTTTGTGGCTCCCTGTGCCCCAGCTGTGCCCGTCACACATGGTGTGAGGCGCGCAGCCCACAAAGGAAACCTTGGGTGACAAACGCCAGCGCGGGGGGAGGAGGCGAGACCGGAACAGAGCCGGCGCGGCCTCGACTGCCATCTCAGCACCTCGGGGTACTTCTCCTGCCCTGGGACCCCACACCAAGGCAGGATGGAGGATTTGGGTAAGTTGGGCCTCTCCGGAGCTGGTTCTGCAGCCAGGCCTGGTTTGGGGGTCACACTTTCAGCACCTCTGGGGAGCCTTTTCCTTCCTGTACCTCAGGGCCAGGAAGGGATGCTGGAGAGGGGTAGCTGTGGAGCCCTGCTCCCTCCTGTGCCTCCCCCATCCTAAAGGACCAACGGGGCTGGTGGTCGAGCAAGCACTTGGCCAAAAATGGAGTGAGCTTGAGAGCAGGAAATGGGCTGCGGCTGCACCACAGTCCCGGCTGCACCCGATGGGAACCGGGAGCCATCCCTGGCCTGGGGTGGGGGAGCCAGAGTCAGGGAAGCAGCCACATTGCTAGGGACATTCCCTGTTTCCCAGTGTGAGGGACAGCCAAGGCAGAGAGGCAAAAGCAGAAAGGAAAAGCACTCAGCCCTCCTTGGGGGAAGTGGTGCTCTGGGCATGCAGGATGTGCCCCGGGTGAGCATTTCCCTGCCAGGGCTTATGCTGGGTCAAGGTGAGGACTGGCAGAGGTTTCTTTGCTGGCCAGGGATGTTGTGCAGGGGCAGAACCCTTTGCCCAACTCTTTGGGAAGGTGGGTGCATCCTGTACCAGGATGGGGGTCTCGGGAAGGGTGCTCAGGGCCCCTCGGGGCACTGGCAGCTGGCCAGCAGGACCTGCTGTGACACTCCTTTTGCTCCTGAGATTTTGGGAGTGGTACAAGATCGCAGGGTGGGCAGCCAGTGGCTGTGGGGCCTGACCTGGGTGTCTCCGTGCAGATGCTTTGCTGGCAGAACTGGAGCAGAGCTCCTGCCTGGCCTCAAAGGACCATGAGCCGCAGGGACCGAGCTCCTGCCAGGATGGCCAGCATGGTACCCTGAAGGTAATGCCTGGGCACAGAGACCTCTCAGCTCATGACAGGGTGGCGGAGCTGAGCAGGGAAACCTGCCAGGGGAGCACCCTGAGGGCTCTGCCACAAGGGTTTGTCCTTCCAGGTGCCACTGCCACCTCAAGCTCAGCCAGGAGGAGAGGATTTGGATTCAGTGTACAGGTAAAAATAGCCATGGGAGGGCAAAGCCGTCTGGGGCTGTCTGTTCCTTGCTGGGATCTGCCATCTAGGGTCACCTGGGACAGGTTGTATCCCACATACCTGCAGTGTTCCCTGCGGTGGCCTGTGGGAAAGGCAGGGGTGAAGGGATCTCGGTCCCGGCCTCGGGGTGGACACTACAGTACTTCCCCTCTCTGCCATGTCCAGTACCCCCATACCGGTCCCAAAGCCGCTGCTCCCCTCACCACCATCCACGGAAGCCGCCCGGCAGCTGGATGAGCTCTTGGCCGACCTGGGCCACACGCAGAGCAAGGTGAGCCTTGGCCCTGGGGCAGGAGGTTGAGGGGCTTGGCCCTCATCCTGCCCTCACCATCCTCATTCCCGGCAGCTGGCAGCTTCAAGGCAGGGAGCCGGGGTGCCTGCGGAGTCCTTGCTGGACAACATGCTGGACAGCCTCACCCGGGACCTGCAGGAACTGGGCATCACGGCCGCGCCTGCCGGCATCTGCGCCGCCTGCCGCAAGCCCATCGCCGGCAAGGTGAGCCCCTGCTGCCACCCTGGCACCCCTAGGCATCCCCCTCGAGCTGCCCTCACAGCCCCTCTGGCTCCTCCTTGCAGGTGCTCACGGCCCTGGGCAAAACCTGGCACCCCGAGCACTTCACCTGTGCCCGCTGCGGGCAGGAGCTGGACAAGGGGCCCTTCTTCGAGCAGGGTGGGCGGGCATTCTGCGAGGAGGATTATCACCAGGCCTTCTCCCCGCGCTGTGCCTACTGCGCTGGCCTCATCCGTGAGGTGAGTGAGTGACTCCCCTGGCCTCCCCTGCCAGCCCCCGCCACCACCAGCCCCCTCACCTCGGCTTCTCCTGCAGAAAGTCCTCACGGCCCTGGAGCAGACCTGGCACCCTGAGCACTTCTTCTGCGCCCACTGCGGGAAGGTGTTTGGAGATGAGGGTATGTCCCAAGGAACAGGTGTGGGGGTCCTGTCTCCATCCCAGGTACCCCCTGCTCTTGCACTTGTCACCCTATCCAACAGCTCCCCACGGTCTCTCTCTTTCCTCCTATCCCGGGTACCATCACGTCCATGCCCCACTGCCCCCAGCATGAGCCATCCCCAGGCAGGTGCCCATCCCGATCCCCTCCCTGCAGGGTTTCTGGAGCGGAACGGGAAGCCGTACTGCCACCAGGACTTCCTGGCTATGTTTGCCCCCAAATGCCAGGGCTGCGAGCGCCCTGTCACGGACAATTACCTGTCGGCCCTGCAGGGTGTCTGGCACACCGACTGCTTCGTGTGCACGGTGAGTGGGACAGGGAGTGGGACGGCAGGGATGCACAGAATGGGTGTGTTCCGAGGGCTGTGCCAGCCTTCCCCTCTCGTTCCCCTAGGAGTGTCTGACTGGCTTCACCAGCGGGTCCTTCTTCGAGCTGGATGGGCGGCCCTACTGCGAGCTGCACTTCCACCAGCGGCAGGGCACCATCTGCCACGGCTGCGGCCGCCCCGTCACCGGGCGCTGCATCACGGCCGCGGGGCGCAGGTACCACCCTGAGCACTTCGTCTGCACCTACTGCCTGGCCCAGCTGCACAAGGGCACCTTCCGCGAGTGCGGTGACAAGATGTACTGCCAGCCCTGCCATGACAAGCTCTTTGTCTGAGCCCCAGGTGCCCAGCACACAGCCACCCTGCCTGGATGGCCCCAGCATCATCCCCACCAACACCCTCCCTGCCATTGTCCCCAGTGACCCAAACATGCCTCATATCCCACCCATCCACATTCCTGGCATTGGTGCCGCTCAGCCAACTGTCCCCAGCTTTTCTGCTGCCAAGCCAGGCATCACTCCTTGTCTCCCTACCTTCAAGATATCCCTGGTACTGGCCTGAAGCAATAAAACACCTGGTCCTCCCTTTTCTCTGCTTGCTGGTGGCTTTGGGGACAAGGGTGCAAGGCAAGGTGGGAAGGCTGGGAAATACCACATGGTTTGTCACAAAGTGACACCTCTAAGAGCCAGTGAGACCAGCACCACTCCAGAGAAAGGCACTTGGGCCCAGCAGCAAAGCCAGAAACACCAGCAGGGGCATGCACACATCACACTTTAAAAACTTTATTTATATAAAAAATTCATTTTGTTTTAAAAGCGTTACAAGAGTGTGCACAGGAATCAGACATGGAACGGCTTGGCGCTTCCCCCTCCCCGCCTCCTTGGCCCCCCTCCCCAGCGGGGCTGAGGAGGAGAGAAGGGGGATGCTGGTTTTTTGGTTCATTTGGAATTAAAAATTAAAAAAGGAATTAGTGTTTTACATATTTAAAGGAAAAGAGAAGAGTTAGACCCCAGAACAAAACCCAACCGAGCTGAGGTGGGGCTGGAAGCAGGGCAGGCCCAGCCAGAGCTGGGGGCGGATTTGGAGCAGGAGCAAGGCACCAGCTCTGCCCCTGCCATCTCCCCACTCCCCGAGAGCCCACCCTGGGGGAGCCCTGGGCTGGGAGGGCTCCTGCTCCAGTCTTCAGAGCCTACAGAGGCTTCCAGTTGCACAGGGAGCCCCAGGGCCCCCCGAAAGATCACAGCACACAGATGTGCCTCAGCACCACAGCCAAGAGGAGGAGGAGGAGCACATCCCAACTCCTGTGGCAGCCCAGGCCAGGATGCAGATGAGCACCCTGCACCCTCTGAGTGAGGGCAGGGGGTTGGGTTCCCCCCAGACAGGCTCCCAGCGGGAAGGGAAGAGCTCAGCCCTGCCAGAACCCCAGGAAACTCCCCTTTCCCAGGGAAGCAGCTGGACAGTACGATTCAAAGAGCTATTTCACAGTGGCAAAAGAAAGGCACGTGTCAAGAGAAAGTCAGCGGGGCAGCAGCACGGGGATCCCGGCTCCAGGTACCCGGCACAGTGCACCCCGAGCCGCCCGCTCTCCCCAAAACCCTGCCGCATCTCCTCCCTCCGCAGGGACCCGCCCATGCCCCAGCACTGACCCCTGCCTCACAGAAGGATCCTTCTCACACAGGCACTGGGTGGGAGCCAGGGCCCCATCCAGACCCCTCTGCAGCATCCAGAGCCAGATCCCCCTTCCCATGCGCCTAAAGCCTCGTCTAGAGCAAAGCAAGAGACGTTATTGCTGATTTTCCTTCCTCTCGTCCCCGTGTCTCCAGCCCTAGCTCTGGTCCTGCAGCCCTCAGGGAGGAGGGATGCTCCTGTTGTCCCCACAGCCCTGGTTGAAGAGTGATCCTGCACAAAAACATATATCCTATAGGCAACAAAACCAAACCAAAAACAAGGCGGCGGTGAGTGAGGTCCCAGTCCCTGTCCCTGCAGACGCCTTGGAGCAGGGGGAAGGCGTGGGAGAGAAGGCAGCTCCTGGTCAAGGCAGAGATCCGAGTCCTTGTGCAGCATCCACGCCGGCTGATCCAGCAGAGTCAGGCAGGAAGGTTTTACTCTCAGGAGGAAGGAGGTGGTGGAGGATGGGAGGAGGAGGAGGAGTTCTCAGTGGTGGTGTCCCAGAACAGGGAGGTGCAGCGGCCTGGAGGAGACCGAGTGGCCTGGGCTGCCCCAGGGACCCGGCCCAGGCATTTGGCTGGATGGTTGGCACAGAGAGTCCAGCAAAAATTCCAACAATAAGACAAGGTAAAAGTCGGTCCATTCCACCATGAAGAGTTATATATTTATATATATAATATATTATCAACCCAAATGGAGTGGAGGCGGGGAGGCCAGCTAGATCTTCTGCTGTAAAGAGAGAGAGACAGGCGTTAGGGCCGGAGTGGGAGCAAGGGCGGAGGCAGGATCATGGCACCAGTGATTGCAGCAGCAGCGATTGGAGCAGGATTTGGCTGGCCAAGCACCCCTAAGAGCACAGCAGGATCTGTCACCACAGTCAGATTGGGCAGGACACCGTGGGACATACCGACACAAGAGAGGGCACAGCAGCATCTTCCTCTGCCTCCTCTACCTCAGGCTGCGACTCCTGCCCCTCCTCCTGCTGCAGACACACGGGGTTAGTAGGGCCATGGCGTGGGGGGTGTTAGTAGTGGGAGCCCAGCTCTCCCCTCCTCTGCCTGCCAGGACGGCAATGTGGCATTTCCTGCACCCATCCCACTCTTCCCGAATTAAGGAGAGCTGCTCACCATCAGTGGCACTGCCTTCACCGGCTCCATGTCTCCAAGGTCACCGGATCGGTCCAGTGTCCTGCTGTGGTCCCTCTCGTTGAGTGTGGAATAGTTGTCTGGAACAGGAGATAGGACAGTCAGTCAGTCGTGTCACCTCCACGGGGGGCTGCACCACCCCCACGGGAAATGTGAACTCTGCCCTGCTCCCCACATACCAAGGGGGAGTCCCTCTCCTACCTGGTCCCATGTTGCTCATCTGGATCTCCTCCCGGGAGGATTTCTTGTCTACAAGCATGGGAGAGCACATCAGGGACAGTCCCTGCAGCCAGGAGCCACAGAAGAACTGCTCCCTGCCCTGCATGGGGGAACCCAGGCCCAGCTGCAGCTGCAGCTCTGTGACCCAAGGACACCACAGGACCGACAGTGCCAGCCCCAAGAAGCCATCTAAGGCCTAGACTGATGTCCCTGTGAGCAGCTGTGGCTGCCAGGGAGGGAACAAATGCCAGCTGCCCTGGCAACCCACAAAGCAGAAGGATGATGGCAGGCACAGGTGCTGGAGGCAGGCACATACCTGTTTTTTGGTTCCTGTCGATGAGAGGCAAGGTGCTGTCATCAAAGGAGTTGCCTCCTTGGGTCCGAGAGGCATTGCTCAGGTTCACCTACAGCAACAGACAGTGACCACTCAAACCCTGGGCCCAGATGTTCTTTCCATACCAGCACATTCCACCCCTCCAGCACCAGCACCAACTCAGGAGCCCTCCCGCAGCCCTTGAGTAAGAGGCCCAAAGTAACCAGCAAGTGCTGAAGCCACCACCGCACCCCCATTAGAATGACGGGGCCTGCCTAGACCAGGGCAGTGCCCAGCCCTCCAGCAGCAAGGGCAGTCCCTGCTTTTAGGAAGGAAACTGAGCCTAGGAGAACCCTGTTCTTCAGCACTGCCACAGCAGCACTTCTGGTGACAAAATTCCTGCCTCATGCTCATGTGAGACACAGGGCACAACACTTTACAGAGTGTTCGTAGCCGAGACTTCCTCTGGCTATTGGCTGAAAACCAGGAACACCTCCGTGACTGCCCAGTGCCACCAGCAAGGTGAAGAGCTGCAGGTCAGTACTGCCAAGGTCCAGGAACACCCTTCTCCCTGCTGCAGGACCCCGCCTACTGGCCCAGCCACCACAGGGCATCCCCGCACCTGGAAATCTGACTTCTTCCAGCCTTCCTTCTCAAGGGGCTTCCGCAGCTCCTTATAGCCCCAGACTGTCTGCAAGACGAGGGCGGCTGCCCGGACTTCTCTTTCCGAGCGGTTCCTAGGAAGAGGCGAAGGAAGAGATATTTGGAACCCCAGAGAAAGTGAGGCCCCTCTCCAGCCTTGGCATCATCCTTTGAGCAGAGCCTACCCCGATTTGTTGATTAGTACAAGCTTCTCGATCCCCTGTGTTTCCCGGAGCTTCTTGGCCGCCTCGAGGTTGTCCACGATCACTTCATTGATGGTGTTGAGGATTGACACCACTGTGTCCTCAGAAAGATTTTTGGCAGGGGTCTGTTGGCCTCCAGGCAGGTTCTTCACTAGGTTGGGGATGGCATGTTTGCCTGGGAAGGACAAAGAGCTGGATGTGAGCAAGCAAGGAACAGGACTGAAGGGAAAACCACTGACGGGTGACCCGTTTTGCTGTCCCTCTCCATGGAGCTCAGCAGTCTCTGCTCTGAATGGGCTGACGCTGTGCCCATGCACTTCCCCAGCAGCCAAGAGGAGAAGGAGGAGGAAGCTCCTGCCTAGTCTGGATGGATATGGGGAGCGTGCCACCCTCACCGATCAGCTCCTTGTTGCGCAGGTCCACAGCCAGGTTGCGCAGGGCCCCGGAGGCTGCCTTCACCACACGCTCACTGTCGTGGGTCAGGAGGTCGGCGATGGCGGAGAGCCCCTTCTCCTGGCGCAGGGCTGAGCGGATGTACCGGCCGTACTGCGGAGAGGCACAGGGCCACCGTGTCACCCGGGGCTGGGGACACCACTGCTGGCCTCCACGGGTGGTGTTCCCGGCTCCCCAGGCCCCTTCCCTGCCACACCGCCAGCTCCATGGGCACTCACCGTCCAGCTGCCAGCGCACAGGTTCTGGATGGCTCCTGCCGAAGCCTCCAGGATAGCTGGAGTCTTGCTTTCCTTCAGGAGGGAGATGTATATCCGCACCACTTCCGGCTGGAAGAGGAGCTCGTAGCCTGCCAGGAGGACATGGGTAGGAAAGGTTTATCCAAGGGCTCCACTAGCATCTGCCTAATCCACAGGCGCACTACTGGGGAGACGAGGCTGGAAGCTTCTACCCAGGCTCCCAGCGGGTGGGATCCTTGGCACAGGGAGGGCCAGGATTAGGGTTAGGGCTCACTTCAATGGGATACAGCTCCTCTCACTCGCTCCTCTCCCAGGCTGCCCTGACACCCAAGTCCTGCATAATCACTCAAGGAGCGTACCTTTGGCTGGAGTTGTTCTTTTGGGAAAATCCACTGTGTCGGCACCAGGGTCTTCTGGGAGCTTTTTACCTTCAAAGGGCAAGCAGAGAGGCGTGAGACTCCTCCTCTCCCCACCTGCCTCGCCCAACAGCTCTTTGCCACTTGCAAGAACAAGCCCAGAGGCGAGCTGAAGCCAAGCGACCAGCGTGCCCCAGGAGGGGACTTTGGGGGCATTAGCCACACTGCAGGCAAAATGTGCCCAGCTGGGGAGGGGGGACAAAGAGAGCTGGAGAAAGCACCCAATTAAACCATGGAAAAAGTAAAACCAAGAGCGCACTCACCTCTGGAGAACCACTCGTCTATTGGTGAGGCGGAGAGAAGGACAGGAGAGAGGGGAGGCAGGAGGAGAGAGGTGCCAACAGCGTCATGGGGCAGATCATTTGGCAAGAAAGCAAAGGGAAGGGGAAGGGGCAACACAGGAGAAAAGGGAAGGCGTGGAATTAGTGGACACGTATCCATCACCATCCCGCCACCACAGACACCCACCACAGCTTGTGTCAAATGCTTTGGGCAAGCCAAGCAGCAGCTCCCAGAGCCAGGGAAGCAGGGAACACTGCGCCTCCAGAGAAAACTGCCCTTCAGGCTTCACACGAGATGCCCGAGTAGGAGCACAGAGACCTCAGACACCACTCAAGACTCTGTCCCCCTCCCTCCCTTCCCTGCTGCTACTGGCACACAAACCTTTGCCTTTCTTGGCCCCAAAGCAGCTGGCAGCGTGAGGCCCGGCATTGTTGGTGGGGACAAGGGGCGTCTCCTGGTAGCGCTCGGCGTGGGGGATCTCGCGGTGGACTTGGTAAGACAGGTTCCTCAGCAGGCACACACAGTTCTCCACCAGCTGGGGAGAGAACCAGAGCGTCTGACTGAGAGACTGGGAGCAACACTCCAGGTCTGCGAGTGAGAGCTGGACCCAGCCTTCAGCTTAAGGCTCAAGGAAAATTCAAGCCAACACCTCGTCCACACAGATCAGGAAACCCTGAGCCAGGGGACAGCGATGTGCGGATGAGTGACACAACCAAGGTCCTATTGGGGGACCAACATTCCTACCCCAAACTGCAGGCTGAGTGCTGGACACCTCCTGGTCCAACAGCGCCAGGTGCACCCTACACAGACTCTCCCTTTCCCGACAACAGCCCCGCTGCGGTACCTTGCTGTCCGAGTCCTTCTGGCCGATCTCGGACTGCACGATGTAGATCAGGGCGTCCACCAGCCCGTCACATTCCCGCAGCTTCCGACGGGCCTCGCTCCGCTCCGAGCTCACATTCCTGGCAGGCAGGAGAGAACAGTCATGGGATAAACAGCTGAGGGCAGGCAAGGGGCAGCCCACACCCCCCAGAGCTCGAGAGAAAACAGCTCCTGTAGCTCCCCTCACTGAGGGGAAACTCCTCCAAACTGAAGGTCTGCATCACCAGCAGCTGTCTTAGGAGAGCAGCTGCTCCCCAGACCTCTGGCAGTGTCAGGAACAGCCCAGAAGGAGTGCTGCAGCCCAAACCCAGGCTAGTGCTCTGTCAGATCCATACCTAAGGCAGCCAGCGGTGTTGGTGAGCACCGACTCCCACTCTATATGGCGAGGTTTGGAGTCCTCGTTGGGCTCCCGCTCCCAGCCCGAGCGGGGAATGATCACCTCATCGGTCAGGGCATGTAGTGCGTGATCCACGATGGCCATCTTGATGGAGTCGTGCGAGGACAGGTTCCACAGTGTCCCTGCAATGCCACAAGCAGAAGGTGAGCACTCAGACCCTGAGCACAGACCCCACCCCAGGGGCCAGCCTGTCCTGCTCCTTCTGGAGCCACTACCTGTGATGACCTCAGTGAGGTCCATGTCGTGGGCCTTGCGCAGCAGGCGCACCAGCGCGGGCACGCCGTCGCAGTTCTTGATGGCGATCTTGTTATCCTGGTCCTTGCCGAAGGAGATGTTCTTGAGGGCTCCGCAGGCGCCGTAGTGCACCTCCTTCTTGGGGTGGTCCAGCAGCCCCACAAGCACAGGGATGCCCTTCAGCCGGCGCACCTCCGTCTTCACCTTGTCGTTGCGGTAGCACAGGTGCTGCAGGTAGGCGGCCGCGTTGGACTTGACGGCATCCAGCCGGAAGCTCAGCATGGCTATGACCTCCGGCAGCTCCGGCTGGCGCCAGTTCCCCGGGGCCGGGCCGCCTTTCCGCAGGCTGTCCAGGCTGGCCAGGCTGCCCCGCTCGTGCTGGGCCAGTGGGGCCCAGTAGTACCGGTCAGGGGCCACTTCATCCACCAGCATGTCTTCATAACTCCTAGGAGAGACAGCAGCGGGCGTCAGTGTAATCCTAGACCTGGGGGAGGCTCTGCCCCCTTCAGCCCACCAGAAGGAATGAAGCTGGATCCTGGTCTCTGATCCCTGCGGAGGCAAGAGCCAGCCCTGGGGCACAGGCAAGAGTCAGCCCCACAGGCCAGGTGTGCTGCTGCCCTGGGGACAGGCTGAGTCAGGCACCAAGAGACACCTGGGCTCCAGGGATCGATCTTGTGGCTCCCAGGGCAGGCCCAGGGAAGAGCCATGGTCCCACACCCCCACCCCGGCCAGGAGCAGCTCACCCACAGACTGGCAGCACTGGGAATGAACCCAAACAAGCACATGGAAGTTTAAAGTTTAACTGCTGCCCTGCATGCCAAAGTGACATTTCACACCCCCAGAATACACACTCTCAAATCCCAGATTCTCCCATTTTTGCAGTCACAGGCACTATAATCCTTCCCCCACTGAGGCAGAGGAATCCAGCGATTTCCAACAGAAAGGGATGGGAGGGAAGAGCTCAGTCACCCCTGCTGTGCCAGGGCACTGAGGACATTCAAATAAGACCCAAGCAGAGGCTTCCACGATCTGCTCCGGCTCACACCTGCCCCAGGGGCTGCTCAGCCACCTCCTGAGCTCCTGGATCAGGCACAGGCAGCTCCTGCCCCTGAGTATCCTGACAAGGATGGTGGCAGGTCCCGCTGCTGCCACCACTTCCCTTCCTGCAGCCTCTGGCACAGGACTTGCCCAAGCCACCAGCTTTAGCGCCACCTGCACAGCCACATGCCCCCTGTGCACCGCTGCGGTGTGGCAGCAGGCTGCCAGGCTGCCTTCCAGCAGGTCCCAGTGGGGACATGCCCCATGTCTGGCTGCTCAGAGGTGCCGAGGAGCAGGAGCACGAGGCTGGAGCAAGACGCAGTCACTGACACTTGCCAATACAGCTGGCAGCTGATCCCACTCCCGTGCCAAGACTCGCACTCCCCAAAAGGGAGCTCCCGTCCTGCCGCGGTGCCAGATCCCACCCTGCAAGTGTGGAGGATCCCACCTCCCGTGATGCCAGACCCAAGGCAAGATCGGGCTGGCAGGGAATGGAAAGGACCCTCCTTCCCTCCTTCTCTGCAGAGGGGGAGCTCTGACAAGAGCCCCAGAGCAGGGGCCAGTGCTCTCTGCGGCTGATGGCAGCCAGCACGCGCGGCGTCCTGCAGCTCAAGGCGCTCCTTCGGCTCCGCGTGCCTGGCGAGCTGCCTCCCCAAAGGAAGTCGTTAACAGCCAGGCTCCTGCTCAAGACAAACATCTCTGAGGCGGGGGGATGCTGCTCTCCCTGTTCCCATTCCTGCGAGCCGAGCAGCCAGTGCGGATGGTAACTGAGAAGGTGGGGGACAAGCCAAGCTCAACAGCGCCTGGATTCCACAGATTGTTGTGATCCTTATCACTCTGCCTGGGGAGGGAGAGCCGGCTGAGGGGCCCACCAACCCATCTTTCATAACCTGAGCCACTCCCGCAACTCCAGCAAAGTTGACCTTCTCCCTCTGCGTGACCCACATCCCCCAGTCTCCCACCTGGCTGCAGCTCCTGCACTTGGCTCCTGTAAACCCCTTCCTCCAGACCTGGAGGAGCAGCAGCACAGACACCTTCCTGCGCAGCAGAGAGGGCTCACGGTCTCAAAGGCCACCCAGGACACAGCCCAGGGAACGTACACAAGCCAGAGTGTCTGTCTGGCCAAGCAGCCAGGGGTTGGACACACCTGTGTAACCCCTTCACCCCAAGATGCTCCCTGAGGGACGAGACCTGATGGCCATGTTCTCCAAACTGCCAACACTGACTTGTCCCAGGCTGCCCAACGAGGCAAAAGACCCTGGAGCAGCCCTGCCTGCCCTCCTCCAGCCGGCACAAGCTGCACAAAGCGAGGAGGCGGAGCAAATCCATCCAGGCGAGCAACCGCCCCAACTGGTTCAGCACAGCCCAGCAGCACTTGTGCTGGCACCAGCCACAAGGACAGACAAAGCTGCTCCTTCAGCCCCTCTGGCAGCCAGGAGCTCCCATGGATTTACTGCATGCACCTGGATTGGGCAGATCTCCACAGGGGCTGGCAAGACCCTCATCTCCCCCAGGTCTCTCCCTGTTGCCTCTGTTTTATGTCCCAGGAGCTTAGGCAGCCTGTGCTGAGTCCGTCTGCCTGGGCCCACTCTGGGGCACCCTGGAGGTGCTGACACAGTCCCTTCCCCATCTCCAGGGCTCTGGCTCAGCCCTCACTCCATTGCTACCTCGCCACCCCCAGAGTCATGCTCCAGCACCTGCCCAAAGCCCTTTTGACAGCCAAGCCAGGGGCAGAGCAGGAAGCAGCACTTATGCAGGGACAGCTGGCACAAGAGATCAATGGGCAGGAGTCATGGCCTCAGGCAGGTGACATCCTGAATGCCTGGCAGGGCGAGGGAAGGACCATCAGGGAAGGACCATCAGGACCCCGCTCCGGGAGGCCGGCACAGCCCAGCAAGCTGGAGGAGCTGCCATTGCAGCAAACACAGAGGGGGAGAAGCTGCTGCTGCTGCCAAACAGGTTGAGCAGCTTCTCCCACCCTGCCCTGCAGCAGGGTCGGGTTGTGCAGGAACTCTCCCGGGGCACTGTGGGGCTTTGGGAGGTTTACCCCAGTCCGGGCTCACCCCAGTCCGAGCTCAGCTTCCCTTCCCTGGGCTGCTCTTGGCTCAGGGAGAGCACAGTCATGGGACTGCTGCTGCTCCTGACACCCAACCCACACAGGCACCACTCCCAGCAGGATGCACCACACTGGGGCACACACAGCCCTGGTGGCACAGAGGGAAGGGCCCGGAGCTACATCCAGCTGCCCACTGGAACTCCTGGCTGCAGGACGACCAGCTCAATTAGCATCCAGGTTTAACCACCAATTAAGCAGACAATTAGAAGCGGATGCAAGTTTTCTCCTGGATGAGCTGCGTGTGACTCAGCTCACAGTGTTGTGAGCACGGTCCTCCTTACCCTAAGGAGGGTGAAGTTCAAGGGACCTCAGAGCACCCCAGAGCCTCTTGCCACCTACCTGAGCCGCCGCCGAGCATCAGACGGGGTCCCCGCCCTCCTGGCTGTGCCATAGTCAGACATGAGCCCGTAGTCCACATCTTCGAAGCCGACACTGCGTTGGTCATCCTCCAGGCCATAGGGCTCGGGGTGGAAATGGTTGAGGTCCATGTTGCTGCCCCCAATGCGCACCTGGGGCTGGGGGCCGTAGATGTCCTGGCGGCTGGGTGCGCGGTAGGTGTCCATGGAGGGGCGGTAGCGCTCGTCGATGCGGGTGACGCGGGACAGGCTGCCATAGCTGTGGTCGCTGCCCGGGTACCCGTCCTCGTAGGGGCGGCCGTAGCCATCAGGGTAGTGGTAATTGCGAGGGAGGGTGGCCGTGCCCGCCTGGCTCAGGTAGCTGCCGGGGCCCCCATTGCTGTTCTTGCGGAAGTTCCTGTCCATGGTCTGGACGTAGTTGCTGGTGACAGGGGATGTTTCCAAAGGCAGCCCGTCAGGCCCCACCGGCACCTGCTGCACCGTCCGGGTGGTCACAGTCTTCACCACTTTCTTCACCTGCAAGGGGTGACACACGTGCAAGACACGCTCACATCAGGAAACTCATCACATCCCTGCGTCCCCACATTCCCCTGCCAGCCCAGCACTTTATTTCAGGCACATTTCACGCCCTGTTTCAGCTCGTGGCAGAACCCACAGCCACCAGGGTCCTCCACCGTTGCCCTGTTCCCTCCATGGTGTCCCCAGGCCTGTACCGTGGTCTCTGTACGTCGAGTTGTCCCATCATCTGACGTCTCCACAGACACGACCGACATGGCCCCTTCCGGGTCCTCCTCCATGGTGTACGTCTCCTCCACAATCTGGCCTGGGTCCTGCATCCTGGGGATTGTGCTGTACAAGAGGTGGCTGTGGTCCTGAGGGGAGAAAGCAACAGGCAGTCAGACCCTGTCACCAATCTGGGCCTTCCTGGAGTCAGCTGGATGAGAGATCTTTCCTCACAGGAGCCCTGATATCTTTTGGAAGAAGGTACCTTTAAGCCAGGGTGGCCACATTAGAAGCTCAAGTCACCCTCTCTCAGTTGGAATGGGGACACTGGGGCACTGTCCTGCACCCTCCCCTAGCAAGGAAGCTGCCCACAGCCAGAGGGCTGAGCTCCCCCTACCTGTGGCCCGTTGAGCTTCAGATCTGAATATTTCTGCCTTTCCAGGTCAGCATCGCCCAGGAAACGTCCGTTCTGAAACACAGCAGGGCAGCAGGCCTGTTACTACACTGATCTTCCACATATCCATTCTCGCTTTCCTGCAGGGCCCTGAGCAGCCCATCTCATGCATCTGACAGAGACACCCACCACACACCCCACAGGAGCCCCCAGCACAGGAATATACTCCTCAAGGGTCTGTGCCATGTGCAGCAAATCTCCTCTAGGCCAGCCCGGGGAAGAGTCGGAGGAGACACCCTGACATCCCAGCTCTCCCACACGCTTCTGATGGAAGGGCCTCCTCTCCCTGCTCCCCAGCAGGGCCCTGGACACCTTTCACATCTCCCGACGCAGGAACCACCACTGACACTCCAGAGGCCACCCCTGGGCCTGAGGGAACCACGCGGTGGCCAATCACAGGGTGCTCCTGTTCGACACTTGAACTCCTCCTCTGTCCACCCTGCCCTGCCTCACAGGTCCCTCCTGGCACCACCACCATCCACAGCCGGAAAGGCACCTGGCTCCTGCACACCACCATGCACCAGCCCTCCAAGCACCCCTCTCCAAGACTGGGAAAGTGAGGAGACACCTCAAGCCAAGGCAGATGAAACCACATTTCCAGCCCTGTAGAGAAGAACTCTCCCAGCCCTGGTTTGGCCATGGGGGGGACAGACAGATTCCAGAGATTTGTCCTTTGTCACACACAGAGGGAGACACACACACCCCAGCCCCAGCATTCTGGCTGCCCTCCAAGCAGCCAAGTGGGAAGGGGAGCAGAGATGCCCTGGAATTGAGCACAGCCAACCTCTGACCTTCCTGAAACCAGAGCAGAGCCGACCTGGCAGCAACACCCTCCAGGCTGGCACCTCCTGTCCTGAAGCCTCGTTCTGCCAAGGGAGGTCTGCACACCCCCAGACTGACTCCAGTACACCAGTGCCACAAGAACAGCCAGGCCCTCCTCCACCTCCTGCATCCAAGGAGGGTCGAGGGGAGGCAGCTCCAGGGGCTCCAGGAGCCTGTGCACACCCCTCTGCCGAGGGGGTGTTTTACCTGGTGCCGCCGGGTGAGCGTGCCGTTGGCCAAGCCCGGGCCGGCGTCCTGTGGGGAGACCCGGACTCGCTCCAGCTGGGCTGAGACATGGCGCCGTTCCTCCTCCAGGGCCCGGGTCAGCTTCTCGAACTGTGCCTCCTGCTCCTTGACAGAGGCAAGGATGCTGGCGGTCGACTCCACTTCCGAGTCGTCCATGGGTGACGGGTGCCCAGGGTGGGCAGGGCGGGGGGCACGGGGAGGCACAAGCAGAGGCGGCTTGGTGTCAAGGTGAGGGTGGGAAAAGTGACCCAGAAGGGCAGGAGCCCCTCTCTTCACTGCACATGATTTTGGGGGAGGAAAGGAGGAGAGAAGAGCGGTCAGAAGAGACTGATTTCGTTAAGACAGATTTTCAGAACAGGAAAAATAAAAAATCTTATGGCATTAACACCCACTCCCACCCATCACCAGAGAGCTGGCAAGAGGGTCCTGGAGCAGGACTCAGATGCAAACTGCCCCGGCATCAAAGCTTGGAAAAGTGGCACTGTGAGGATAGAAGGTCCCCTCAGCACACCAAATAGCTGGGGCTGAGCCAGGTTTGGAAGAGCTGCTGTGGGGGCTGAGGGGAAACCTCATGGGCAAGGAATAGCTGTGGGCAGATAGTGCAGGAGAGGAGGGTATGTCCCTGGGGTGGGGCAGGGGACACTCCTGAAGAATGAGAAGTGACCCACATCCCACTGCTTCCTCCAGGGAAGGGTGGAGGGAGAGGGCCATGTCACTTATCTGCTCCCTCCTCCCTGGTGTGATAAGAGATGGGGAGACAGCCCTGGCTCCACAGCTCCCTCCTACCCGGGGAAGGGGATGGAATGTGATGAGATCCCCCTAAAGGGGATCCCATGAGCCCCTGTGACTGCTGCCAAACTCACCACCCTCCAGGTATCCACCAGGGCTCTCCCTCCAGGGATCCTCAGCCCACGGACCTAGGGATGGGCTTTGGCCTGGACCCCTCCAACACTCCCGCCCAAAGGAGAACAGCAAGTGAGCCACAATCAACATTTTGGTAGAGAAAGGCAATATTCTTCCATACAGACCTGTCAGAGGAGGAAGCTCAGGTTTGATTGGCAAAGGCACGGGACAGCCAGGTCTAGACGCAGAGAGTCATGGGAGAAACAGCCCAGCCACCACAGTGAGGAAGCAGGAGGGAAGAGAGCTGCAGGGACAGCGGGAGCAGGTCAAAATCACACATGAGAACCTCAAACAGGAGGTAGGGCGGGCACGGAACTGGGAAATGGGTGCTTCTCTCCCACCCCCTCCCCTCTGAGGGATGGGCAGTGTCTGGAAGGGCAAACACAGTGCTGCTCCCACAACAGCCCCCCAGCTACAGGGAGACTCCAGAACCCCTCGCTGTTCCCACCGATGGGAGAAACGGCAGAGGCGGAGAGGAGCGGCCAGGGCTCAGCCCTCCACCCCTCCCGCACAGCACGGCCGAGTCCCTGCAAGCCCGAGAGGTTTTCCCAAAGCTGTGCAGTCATGGCAGGCATGTGGGGACTCGTTTGAGCGAGGCAGGCGGCACGGAGGCTGCTTTCCCACGGTCTCCAGCACCGGCTCTACCCACTCCACTCCCCAGTGCCGCCGCCCCGGAGCGCTGATAAGGACGACCCGGGTCTGAGACCTCGCGCAGGCAGCATCCCTGTTCCCACCACCTCCTGCAGCCCCTCTGGACCCAGCCTGCAGCACGTGCTGGTGCACTCAGTAAAGAGTCTTCTGGTCTTTCAAACCTCTTCCCACTCCTCCTGTGGCTCTGCTCTCCAAAGCCTTCCTCGAGTACAGGCGCGTGTCAGCCACGGTGGCACCGCCGTGACGGAGCCCAGCCACGCAGGGTGGATGTTTTCCAAGTGCTTCTCAGGGCACCCACAGCACATTCCACCATCTAGTCACTGCCACTCTGTCATCTGCCTTCATCAATAAAAAAATCCAGTTGCTCTACTCATGCCCACAGGGTGCCCAGCAGGAGAAGGAGCCATAGCACACCTGGCCCAGCCCCACACCCCAGGAAGAACGCAGCCCACCACCCTATGGAGCTCAAGCAAGCTTTTGGAGGCTCCCAGACATGACTCCTGGCTCATGCATGCAGCTTTCCACTCCTCCCACCTTGAAACAGGTACTCCCTGAGGCTTTTCAAACAGATTGGCTCCCCAAGCCTTGTATGGAAATGCAGGGATGGCTCTGACCCTTACTGCTCACCTGCCCTGCGGATTTGCAAGACTTTCCAAAGGAGACGCTTGGTGCCTCTCAGAACAGTCTGACACATCCCAACTCTCATCCCTGAGTAACGCTCCTTATCTCTGGTGGGCTTCTGCCCACTTTAAGCAGGGACATGGATCTTCAGCCTTTCCAGAGCTCCCAGATGGAAGGGGAGCAGCTCCTTGCCACATCCCAGTCTTGTCCAACAGGACACAGGGCAGTCCTACCACCCCAGACACCCTATGCAACTCCAGCATCCAAAATCCCAGCCAAAGTCCCACTGGCTTGTTGGGATTTGTTTCCAGAGTGGTATTTCAGCAAACCCTTTAAAGAGGAGAATAGCCCCCTGTGGAGAAGGGATTCTCCACAACATGGCCTTGTCCAAGCAGCCATGCTCCCCAGCTGGCCCTCAACTGCCCCAAAGCAGAAAAGGCAGATATTTTAGGGTGCAGAAGGGCAGAGGCAGCACCCTGACTCCAAGGAGAGACACAGCTGGCCTGGTCTCATGAACAGGATCACGCCTGCAGCAAGTGTGGACCAGCAGGGTCTGGGTCTGTGGGAAGCACGGACAGGAGAGATGGGAGCCCCAGAAAATCCCTTTCGTCCCACATGGCTGCCAGGCAGGGCCCGAACAGCCAGCAGGGCCGCCCCAGCCCTCTGCACGTTCCTTGGGAATGGGGCTGGGAAACGTGGACACTAACAATGAAACTTGCAGGGTTGTTAGGGCCCCAGATAAGGGGCCAGAGCAGCTGCGAGGCTGTTTCCTTCCCGTCCTTTCCACAGGGAGTAGACACAACAGCAGGGGAAGGAACAGGACAGGTCCCGCACCCACCAACTCCTGTCCCCTCACACCCATAAATCCACCAGTGGATGCTCAAGAGGGGCCACCTGAGGGTCTTCCAGCAGAATCAGGCCATGTTAAGCAGAGAGACTCAGTGTTGGGGGCTGCACTGCCTACACAGTTGTCGTTCCTGCCCCGAGCACTGGACACGGCTTCATGATGGGCAAAAGGTGCCAGCAAACTGGGGTCTCTCCCAGTTTTCCTTTGCCACCAGGACACACCAGCTCCCTCCACCCTCATTCCAGCCATTGTCTTCATCGAACTTGGATTAAAGACATAATTATGGAGAGGCAGTGCCAGGTCCAGAGAGGTCGGCAAGAGCTGTCCCTGCAGACACAGCCAGCGCCATCCTGGCTGGAGCGTGGCCATTCCCTGGGTTTGGCATGCAAACCCCAAACTCGGCCCTACACCCCTCAGCTGTGAAGAATCTGCCCCACATTCAGGGATGGGGCACAGTACAGCCCCTTGTCGCGTCCCAATGCCTGTTTGTGGCCATCTCTGGAGTGAGACAGGGAGGGCAGGAAGGGGAGAGCCTCAGTTATGCATCCTGCTCCCTCCAGCCAGTGAGCTGCTCGTGACAGTGCAAAGCCAAGTACACAGGAACCCGCAAGGGTGAAATTCCAGGGATCGCTTTGCGCCCATTCCACCCCTCCTCCCCCCCAGCCTCTGAAGATCCAACTACAGAGCATTCTTCCAAAGCCAGACCCTGACCGGCTCTGAGGATGGTTCATGAAAGCCTTTTCATCATGAGAGAGGCACTTGCTGACACACCCGTTACTTAAAAACCCCAGTAAGCCAAAAATATTTCAGCTGGCTCAGTTCAGGGCAAACCAAAAAGCCTAAGGACAAAGCACACCCTGAGCAGCTTCACCCCAGGGGCAGAACCCTTTCTGTCTCCCCAGCAATCAGTACGAAGGGACCCCAGGAAACAACGCAGCAACCCAGGAAGCTTCAAATCTAAATCCCCCTGGCCTTATCTCCCAGCTTCCTGGCACCAACCCCACCCTGTGCTGTGCCCACAGGTCCCAAAGTCAGGGTGAGTCCGCTGCAGAGATGTCACAGAGCCTTGGGAGCAGAGCCCACTTCCTGGCCAGGAGACATCTGTCAGCCCACCTGTGTGCACGGAGCTTCCTCATCACGATCTTCCTGCCTGGATAAAGGCTTGGTCACAGCCAGACAGGCACCCCAAACTCTGAGCCCTCCACAGCTCTTCTGCTGCAGCCAGCTTTGACATGGCAGGTTCTTCCAAAACCTCTCACCCTGGCTTCTCCAGCAGAACTGCCTTCCCACAGAACAAATCCTTTGCCTGGAAAAATAAATTTCCAGGGCCAAACCACAGACATACCCACCTAGAGTTCACCTGCATACTCTTCTGCCAAAGGATGGAGTCCAGGCCTTGAAGGCTCCCCACCAGGAGTGTTTTTCTGGAGTCTGCCACGGAAAGATTAACCCTGGGCCCCAGACTGAGCCAGCAGATGGGGAATTGTATTCCACAGGCCAGGGAAAATGGACAAGATCCGGCAGATAAGACTCAGGCTGGAGGCTTGACAGGCAGCACCGCTGCAGCGCAGGGGATCTCCAGCACAGTCCTCCATGTGGATTCTTCCACCAACCTGCTCCAGCCCTGCTCCATGCCCCAAGTCCCCAGAGAGCTGCCACCCAAAGGTCTTGGGATCCCTGGGGCTAAGGCTGCTGCCTCAGCACAGAACACTTTGGGCAAAGTTCAACCCAAGCACCCACAAAGTCAGAATCTCCTCTGCCACATCATCCCTGCTGCAGCACCCTGCTAAGGGACACACCAGGTGCTCACTGCCATGGTCCTGCTGCCACCAGGGAGGGGGAACAGAACCACATCAGCTCTGTCTGCCACGTCCTGGCCCTTCACACAGCTTCACCACTTGTTTGTGACCTGCAGACACCTATCCAGCACATGGCAAGGTTTGTCAACAATGGCCAGACACCCTTGGCAGCTCCCCACACTGGAGCATGAGCAAAGCCCTTCTCCTCCCGCTCCATCAGAGCCAGGATGGACACAGCGCCTCACCCAGGTGGCTGAGCCCCTGTGGGGCTCCTGGGCCAGACCCACCTGCCAGGCTGACAGGGAGGGATCTGCTTCTTGAGGAATTTTGCAACACAATCCCTAACTCCACGCCAATAACTGGCCTTTCCCTCTCAGCCCGAGGGCCTGAGGAGAGCCAGATGGCTACCCGCTCTCCAAAAGCTCTCAGCACCAGACCCCGTCCTCGAGAAAGAGAGGAAGCAACAAATTCTCCTGGTTCCAGCTGCCTTATCATGATGCACTTAGGAAAAACAGAAACTCCATCAATAATTCAAGCCTGCAATTGTCCAAGCACTCGCAGTGCACTTGCTCTGCACTGGCTCATGGCCCTGCTAATTCACCACAGGCTTCTGGTCAGCCTCAATTACCTAAAAAATAAATGAGCTGCCATCCTTGGCACCTTTCCCCATGCTGAGCACAGGGTCCAGGCTCACACATCAACCCTTAGATCTCAGCCTGGCCAAAGCAGCAGGGCATGGAAGGGGAAACCATGGGCCAGGCTCACCTGCTCCTGTGTCCAGCTCAGAGTACTCATGGCCCTCAGGCCATGGGGGAAGCAGGACAGCTGATGGTGGGCAGTAGATCCCACATTCCTGTGGAGGTGGAGGAGAGTTTTGGCTGTTTCTCTCCCACCCCCAGAATCAGGAAAGTGTCCACAGCCATCACCACAGAGCAGCCCACTCTTGAGGGACTCCTGCCTTGGACCACATCCTTGCTGCCAGGCTGTGTGCGGCCCCTTGCTTCCACTCCCCAGCCTATCCTGGCCCTGCCAGACCCTACATCAGGGGAGAGATTTCCCCACCTCCTGCCCTGGGCTCCAGCTGCCTCCCTGGCCCCCAGGAGGGCTCTTCCTGCTGGCAGGTCACAGAGTACAATGGACTTTGGGCAGGCTGGCAGGTGGCCAGGAAAGGGCTGCTCCAGCAGCGGGTCGGACACCGCCTTGAGCGCCTGCCTGCTCCAGCCCAGCCCCACCTTTGCCAGGGGGAGCCGTGCCCCAGGTGCTGGTCACGGCAGGAGCCCGGCGGGTGAACACCCAGGAGCGGCGCCGCAGGCGGGGACGGGCAGGGAGCCGTTCCTCCTCCGCCCGTCACACCCAACCGGTTGGACTGGCAGCAGGATCGCCACCTGGCCTACCTCACCTGCCGCCCCCAGTGCCAGGGATGACGGCCACGTAGTCGGGATGGGTTGAGAAAGCCTCCCTTTGGAGAGGGGAGTCACCTGGAGATGCAAGCCGGGCGCAAATCGCACCTTATAAGGGAGCAGGCCGACAGCCAGGGAGCAGGATGAGGAGGGAGCGATAAGGACAGGGTGGGGCCTGAGGGGAGGAAGCAGGAGGAAGCAGGAGTGTGGGTCGCTCCCTCAGCCAGGGCAGGGGGCCGAGAATGGAGATACCAATCAGGTCTGCAGGATGGGTCTGGACACAGACGATGGTTGTGAAACACAGGCAAACCCCTGGGGAAGGGATCTGTCCCTGGCTGCGCTGAAGTCACCCGGACGGTGCCACCCCAGCAGGACAAAGAGTGAGGCAGCCAAGCACAGAGCAGGCAGCGTTGGCCGTGGAGAGCTGGGATTGTTCTGCTGGAATGTCAGCAATCCTGTGGCGGGGCAGCTGTCCTCCCAGGCACGCCAGGGGCCACTCGCCCCTCTCCAAGCACAGCCAGGACACAGCATGCCAGGAGCTCCTTCCCTCCAGGACAGCCGGGAAGCTGCCGACCCTCTGCACCAGCTGGATGGAGCACCAGGACAAAGGGAAGGGAGATGAGCTTCCCTCGGCATTTTTAAGGAGGAGAGGACTGCAGGAGGGCAGCCAAGCCACCAGGCTCCGGGCAGAGACTGTCCATCCACAGCCCCCAGGCGGGACGGCCACAGGGCTGGAGCCTTCCTGCCAGCAACATCCCACTGCATCCCACTGCCCACGGACACCTCAGCAGCCCTGCTCCTATAGGGTACCCCTGCGATGGTCCCCACCCTAGGGACAGCATCAAGCAGGGTCTCCACCACCCCTCTGCACCAGCCCTACGGCTCACACCCCCAGGCCCAGGAGATTCACATGTCGGGAGCCCTGCAGCAGCACAAAGGCGGCTCTCTCCTCGCTGTGGGAATTCGCAGCTGAGCACTCGGCGGGGACAAAGGGATTTCACAGGCACATCCCCAGCCGGCGGCCGGCCTCCCTCCCCCCGGCGTCCTCGCTTCCTGTCACAGTAGCACCAGACCTCGGGGGCGCAGCAGCAAACAAACACCCAGCGCCGGATTCTGGGAATGGGGCCAGAGCATTCCCGGGGCAGGCCACGCTCCGGCAGCCAGCGGGCTCCTGCTTCACCCCAGTGGCTCCTGGGCAGGGGGAGGCAGCAGCCCCCTGGCTCTGCGACCACAATCCAAGGGGTGCAGGTGAGCCGGGTGAATTGCAGGCTCCACCCCAGGAACAGCGGCCACCTCGAAGGGGGACATGAGTTGTCCCCATGGCCATAAGGCTCAGTGGATGCTGGCGCTGGGCTGAAGGTCAACATGGCCCCCCAGGCTCCAGCCATGCCAATGTCCCTGCCCTTCACCCGTCCCCCCACCCTCTGCGGGGCTTAGCTTTCCCATTCAGCTGCCTCTCTCCCGCAGGGAAAACAAACACACCAGAGATAAGGGCCATGCTGGCAGAGTCCAGGGAGCAAAGTCCCCTCAGTGAGACCGGAGGCTGCCTGCCCAAGCCAAGGGCATGGCAGATGGGGGAAACTGCTCTGGCTCCCCATCCCAGGCGCACATGAGCGACTCTAGAGTTAAGAAGTGCTGCTGACTGTCCCCAAGCAGAGAAGCCACAGTCTGGTGGCCAGCATTCCCAGCAGGATTAGGGGCAGCCTCCCTTCATCAGGCCACAGGCACAAGAATCTGCAGCTAGCTGTGCCAGCCCAGCACCTGGACACATGGATCTGGGACCCTTCCCAGGTACAGAGCCCTCCCCACAGTCCTCTTCCCAAGGAAGCCACTTGAGATAATTTCCTGTCCTGCACCTGCAGCCCCCTGCAGGAACCGGTACTGGCTCCAGTTACCCTGCTCCAACCAGTGGACAAAGGAGCACGGCCTGGAGGCACAGGGGAATCTCACTGGCACCAGCACAGGACCTGCACTACCGGGGGCAGCCAGCACTATCCACCTTTCCTGCAAGAGCGAGTCACCAAGGAACTGTGACCAGGAGTGGGGAGAAGGGCCCAGCCTTTCCAGCAACTCCCATGTGGGATCTCCCCACCCAGAGGGTACCCGGGCACCCCTGAGGCAGACAGGGCGTCCTTCCCTCTGCCAGAGGAGACACACTCCCTCCCCACGCTGAGCAAACAGGTGAAGTAGCATTTGGTGAGGGAGTGGCCAGGAGGGAATTGCCGAGATTAAGCCAAGCCGGCCGAGGGAGCGGCCCAGGAGGAGTGGGACCCCCTACCCCCCCTTGCCCCAGCCAGCCCAGACTCCCCGAGCAGGTAGGGCGGCCACGGGCTGAGTCAGAGCACAAACCACGCGGGGCTGGGCTGAACGCCCCGGCTCTGCTCACTCGGCATGACCTCATCAGGTGCCCAGCTCTCTAATTGCACGCGTGCGTCTCCAGGAGATGGCTCCGAGGGCCTTGCCAAGAGCAGTAATGAATGGGTGAAGGAAAGCCACTGGAGAAGCATCAGGCAGGAGCCAGGGAGTGAATCACGGCTGGAGGTGGGGAAGGGGGTGCTGCAGCAGGGTGACAGCAGATCCCCCAGAGCGCTTTGAGGCCCCGCAAGGTGCAGACGCAGGATGGCAGGAGACAGCGCTCACACAGAGCAGCAAGTGACAAACAGGAGAGTGGGCCAGGCCACACTCAGAGGGATGGCAGGACTCCATCCTACCCCAGCCCCCTGCCCGAACTGTTTGCACCCCCAACTCTCTCACTGAGAAGAAACTTCCCAGGCTCCTGTGCGAGCCGAAGGGAAGGAAACCTGCGCTTCCTGGTCAGACAGGAGATGACATCGTGGCTTCCCTTTCCTGCAAGTTTCTAAACACGACGTCCTGCCAAGGGCCACTCCCCACCGCCCCTGGCCTGCATGCAGACGACCTGGAACCAGGCTGGGAATGCCAGGCATGGGCATCACCACCAGCTCAGCCTCAGCCAGCTGTGCCAGCCAGGAGGTCAGCAGGGCCCACCCAGGAGACCAGATGCCTGGCCTTCCAGCTTGCTGGAAGCATCCTGCCTCCAGGGAACACATCCGAGGGTTCCTCACCCATACCGCTATCACATTCCTGTCCAGGGCTGGGAGCATCCTATGAGGAGAGAACGGAAGATGCTGTTTTCCAACCTCATGAGGCTCTGGCTATGCCCACTATGCCCCAGAGATGGGCTGGTTACCTGCAGAGCTATGGCAGCACCAACACCACAACACCAGCACAACATCTGCCCCCTAAGCTAGCTCTCCAGCTGCCCTTGCACACCTCATCTCCTTGTCTGCACCACTCCCTCAGGGCTCCCTAACACTGTGGGGCTGCCAAGTCTCCTCAAGGCAGGACAGGGCAGCCCTGGGAAGCCAAGCACGAGTCCCCTCAGAGCTCTCACTGCTGCCACAGCAGCTCCACAGACCCATCCACCTGCCCTTCACAGGGCGGCTCCTCTTGCTGCTGAAAGGAGAATGGGAAAGGGAAGTGAGTGGTTTTCCAGCCCAGCCAGCTGCTGGGGACAGACCCTGGGCAGAGATCAGGGAAAAGCAGGTGGCTCTGCCACACCAGTGTGTTCTGGAGGTAAAAGCAGACAAAAAACAGAAGAGAGAGGAAGGATGGAACAAAGCCAGCCTGGAGCAGGCGGGCTCCCCACATGAGAGACGATTTCTCCCAGAAACACCCCTGGGCTCTCCACCTCCTCCCCTCAGACCCCAGTGAGCAGGAGGGGGACGAAATCTCTCCCCCTGCAGCGAGCCGGCCTGCCCGCAGCTGAGCCAAGCATGGCAAGCAGCAGCCCTGCGTGCAGCAACACGCTCACAGGAATGTGTTACTCCACTGGGCAAGGGGCCTGCCAGCAGCATGCAAACACCCCCGGTGACCCACCCTTCCAGGTCGGAAAAACTCGTCTTTGCAGTTCCACACACTCACTCCCTCCCACCCACAGCAGATACCCACATGTGGCACAGCACTAACGCCTCCCCTTTCCGACTGGGCCAGGACCGGAGCTGGGAGCACCAGGAAGCAGCTGAGAGAGCCAGGGCTCTTCTCGGAACAGACCAGTCCCAGCGCCACACGAGATGGGGGTGAGAGGAAAACGCATCGTCTGGGGACAGTGAGACGCCTTCCTCCTTCTGGACAGGGTGGGAACCAGTTCCCCATATTCATCCAGTCCAAGGCCATCCAACTCTCACACATGGGGCCACCTTGCTCCCTCCCCCAGGTAACCACCCTCCTATGCAGGAAGTGCTTTCACAGTTGCAAAAGCTGTGTGAGACGAGGGGAGAAGGAAGAGCTGCCCTCCCATTGCCCAGTTCCCCACATTCCGGCTGCTTTCTCCACATGCCCGCTGCCCACAGCCCAACCCTCGGGGACCCAGCAGTGGAAGGTACAGCCCAGGCGTGCCCAGAAGGGCCAGTGAACTTTGAGCAGCGTTTGCTGTGACCAGGGCCAACGCCCAGAGGAACAGGAGCAGCCAGGGTCAGGATGGAGGTACAGGAACAGCTCCTGCCCCCACATACGAGCCCAGCACCCTGCTGCCACCAACCCTAGCCCATCCAGGGGCATCTCATACAAGCCCTGGAGCTGCAGATGTTTCCAGAGCACCACCACCCTGGCCAGGCTATAGGAGAGCTGTTGGCCCCTACCCCAATTTGCCTGGACCCTTCCCAGTTTGTGCTGGAAAGCCAGACACACTTGGCCTGGACAAGCACCCCACCAAGACTGGTACCACAGCAGAAATCCCCCGTCCCATCAGCACAAACATCTGGGCACAGACCTGCTAAAATCAAACACTGGGTAAAGGGTTCAGCCTGGCTCGGGTCCTCAGGCCTGCACTTGCACAAGCATTCCTGCAGTGGGCAAGAGCTCTGCAGTACAAAGTCACCGTGAACCTGCAGCACAAGGTTAGGGACACTGGCACAAGCTCCTGGGCACCCACCACTCCTGTCAGCACTCTCTGGCAAGGAAGTCCATCTCCCTGAAGGCAGCAAGAGCCAGCGTGGAGGGCTGGGCAGCAGGGACCAGTTGTTCCCACCTCAGTCCAAGGTCCGTACACGCCAGATGTCCCGCTGGCAACCTCCGACCAGCAGCTGCTCCATGCTGGGAAAAGCAGACGAAAGCAAAGGTGACGGACTCCCTGGTTAAGGGTTGGCCCATCCTGCCACCACGCCTGGTAGCTTGTGCTCCTTAGTCACTGCTTTGCCCTCACACCCAGCAAAGCCACCTCATCTCACCCCTCCTCGCACAGGCCACCACAAGGAAGCAGTATTCCTCACAGGGAAAGTTGCCTCCTCCACAGGCAAAGGGGAACAGGAGGATCACACAGCACCCACTGCCACCCCAAAGCCCCCCAACAGGCTGAGGGCACACGGGAACACAACAGAGCACATTAATCCAAAGGTCAGGCCCCACATGCAGCAGTCACTGGACAGGGCAGAGGGACAGGCATGCCTGCACCGAACCAGAACCAGCAGCCTTCCTGGAGGGAAGGAAGGCGGATTAGCAACAAGCACAAGACAGGCAGGAGCTGGACAGACTCATCAGCCTGCTGCTGGGGCTTTCCAGTACAAGAACTGGCTCTAAGAAACCATTTCCTCCCCCAAACAGCCTCCTCAGATGATATAAAGCGAAAAGAAGGCTGTGGCCACCTCGGAGAACTTGAGGACTTTGGTCAAGAGCCCGTAAATCCAACCCCTTTCCGACAGCCTAGTGCTGAGGCACATTCCTGAACTCCGTGCCAGAGGACAACCTCCTCCACTGGCCAAGCCCTGTGTCACACACAAAGGAGTGCCTGAACCGCCCAGGTTCGGGTTTTGTCATCACATCCAGGCAACACCTGTTGTCTTCTACTGACCCAAACCAGCTCCAGGTTCCACTTCTCCCTGTCAGTGAAGCAGGGACAGGATACAGCCAGGGTGCTGCAGAGACACGGCTGTTCAGAGCCAGGAGAGCTCTGTACTTCCCTGGAGACAGCATCACCACAGTCTTGGGAAAGGGCTCTGTCCTTGCCAGCAGTAAATGAGAGACAGTTATGAGGGGTTATTGGGAAGGGAAACCAAGAGCTTTACCCAGCACTCTCCCCCTAAGGCCACAGACACTGGTAAGCTATTTCAAGAAGCCAATAGCCTTCCAGGCATGGTCCAAGCCACGCTATTATTTTCTGGGTGTCCTAAAGCCACCTCCACTGCAGATACAATAGGCCAAGGTCTTATCTACGTGCCAGAGGCTGGAGGAGGGAAGAGATGAGAGGCAATCCAGGGACAGATGCTGGCTTCGCGGTCTGGGCTGGACCATTCATCTGACTCCCAGCCCATCTTTAGGGAAGGGATGGCCTCAAGGGCTCCTCAACCACAACGATCGGGCCCTGACCTCCGCGTCGGAAGGGAGGAGGCTCACCCCTCTGCGGCAGCCCAGGCAAGCTCAGCACGCTCCACTGAGTGAGTGCTTTCATCCTCCCACCCCTTCCAGGAAGGCTCCGCGCGAGATTCCAGCAATTCTGCACATGGCAAAGGACAGTCGTCTGCATGCTCAAGAATCCGGCCAAGCTCAGCCAAATGGAAAAGCAGATCCTTAAAAACTCCCATTTTGCTGTTGACAGAGCATGAGCACACACCAGCAGGTAAGGAACCTGCCTCAAGAAAGCCCTGGGAGCAGGATGGAGTAGACAAGGTAACCCTGGCAAAGACGACTAACAATTACCCTACCCAGGCTCTTCCCACAGACTTAGTGGACACTGCCCCGCTGGCAGGAGCCCCAGCAGGGGCAGGAGCCTGGGAATCACCAGCCAGCCGACGACCTCACCTCACCACATCCAGGAGAGAGAGCATGGAAATGGCAACTTCAAACACAAGCTGCAAGCACGGCTTCGGGGATCCCAGCACACCTGTAAAGCCGAGGACAAGCTCAACTCTTCACACCGAAGACCTGGACAGTCAAGTCCTAAAGCATCTGTGCCGTGCAGGGAGGGCAGCAGTGAAACCACAGGTAGCTGCAGTTCAGTACCACCACAAGGCTCCATGTACTCTGGCTCATCGGGAGCTGGGCAGAAGCCTGGGTGCCACAGCCTTGGGACAGGAACCTCCAGCATGTCACAGGACAGCCCAGGCCTCCCAGATAATGCCCTGTGAGCCCCATCATCACCGGCTCCCTGGAATGGCATGGGCACTGAGCCTTTGGAGAGAGAGGGAGGCACTCCAGGAGGTCCACCCCTCTCTTCAACAATCAGAGGAAGCTTTGTTGTCCAGGCTCCCTCGCCCAAAGCCCAGGGCCATAACGGAGGTGCCCCACCTCCCTTCTGCCAGCCCGCGGGTGCCTCGCAGATGCCAGCAGCCCTCATGACTGAGAGCCAGCCAAACTTTCTCACCCCAAGGTAAGTCTCCTCTCTGCAACGCTCCGAGGAGGCATAGGAATGCCCACGGTGTAGGGGAAAACGATGCCGGAGAAGGTCACCGGAGATGGCACGACGAACGCTGAGAAGGGGGGAGGCAGCCGGGCTGTCGTAAATGACAGTGTGGCCAAGGGAGACTCAGAACGAACCGGCGGCTGAGCAGACCCCCGAGGCCGGCTCCGGCACCGTCCTGCCTGCCCGGGAAGCATTTCGGTGTCCCCTGTGAGCTCGGGCGGACGGGCCTGTCGGGCTGTTTTCAAGCTCAGAGCGATTCCATTAGGAGGAGCCGCAGCCCCACCCGCACACTTGACCCCCCCGGGCACACCGGCCCCTTCCCCGCCAGAACAAAGGCGCAGGCGAACGACACACCGGGCGATGAGCCCCTGCGCAGACGGGCAGAGCCGAACCGGGCGGCGGGACGCAGAGCCGAAGAGCCGGGCCGTGTCCCGGCCGAGACCCCGCGGAGGGACCCAGCCCCGATCCCCGCCCGAGGGCGGGGG
>VYZT01028128.1:20120-36049 GCA_013400735.1 Pomatostomus ruficeps | reverse complement strand
GTGTGCCGGCCCCCGCGGCCCCGGGGGGGGGGGCAGAGGGAGGAGCAGGGGGGCTCCGCCCGGCTCTCCCGGAGTCCACAAGAGACAAGAGTCCGGCGGCGGCGGCGTGTCCCTGGGGGCCACCGGGGAGGAGGGGAGGGGGCGGCGGTTCTGCCCCTCATACCGAGATCTCATAGGTGGTGCCCCCCACGCCGGAGACTTTCTTGACCCCTCCGCGGGTGGGGCTGCTGAGGGGCACCGGCCCCGAGCCTGGTGGGGCCGAGCCCAGGCTCTTGGGCTGCCCGTTGGACTTGCTGTAGGCTGTTCTCATCTGCACCTCGTCCCTGCAGGAAGGAAGCACGGACGTGGGGTCAGGAGGGGGGACAGGTCAGCAGCATCCAGCGTTGCCACAGCTCTGCCCTCCCCAGGGACCACCAGCACCCACTGCAGATCCTGAGGAGCCTGTGGGGTGACCAACGCAGTGTGGGGGGCACCAGCTCTGTTCTGGGAGGAGCAGGAAGATTTCTCTTGCTCTTCCCAGCATCTCTCTCCAGAGAGGGGTGTTCTGCTGCCCCTCCCCCCCCAGGCCGAAGGCACCCCTGTGCCATCACAGTACTCACTTTGGTGCCAGTAAGGGCTGCAAGGCCACCTCCTCGGTCTCGGGGCCGCCGGCCTGAGAGGCTGATTTTTGGCTGCTGTAAGACACGGATTTGCCCAGGTGGGGGGCAGCGGGCTGGTCAGGGGAGCCCAGCGAGCGCACCCGCAGCGCCGGGGGGGGCTCAGGCTTGCCGAAGCGGGGCAGGGCTGGCCGGGTGAGCGGGTTCTTGCCCAGGGGCGAGCGCTTCGAATCGTCCGAGGAGGAGCTGGTGCGGGGGGCGTTGCTGGAGCCCGGCGTTGACTGGATGCCCGAGTCCGCCAGCCCCGCATCCTCCTCCCGGCCTGGGGCCAGCGGCTGCTGCAGCAGCTTCTCCCGCTCCTGGATGGAGGCCACGATGTGGCGGGAGAGATTGTCATAGCGCACGGGCGAGGGCTCGCGCGGCGCCGCGTGCTTGGGGGAGGCGAAGCGGCCGTGCAGGTCGGTCTCTCGCTGCTGGGCGATGCGGGCCGACAGGAAGGGCGAGGTGTAGCCTACCGGCGGCTCGGGCTCCGGGCCTGCCTGCACCGACTCGAAGTCAGGGCTGTCGGAGGGCGTGAGCAGGCTGTCATACGAGAGGCTGCCGTTGCGTGTCTGGTTCACCAGGCTCTTGTAGGAGGTGGAGGTGGTGCCCTCCGAGCGGATGGACTGCAGGTGGCCTGTCTCAAAGCCCGTGCCCTGGGCTGACTTGAGGCTGGAGGAGCGGGAGCCGCTGGAGAGAGGGTCAAAGTGGAAGCTCTTGCCGAAGGTGGGTGAGCGGAAGCTCTCGGGTTCCAGGCTTGGCTCCGAGCGGTAGCTGGGCTTGTGGCCGCTGTCACAGATGGAGTTGGGCTCCTTCAGGCTGTTCACTCGGCTCAGCTGAGGGGCAGAGGGCCAGCCATTACCCACAGAATGACCACAGGGCCCCACCGGAGCTCCCAATGCACACCCTAAACCCTCCCCACACCACGAATGGGGTGACATCCCCTCAGGGCCAGCCCCCCGCGCTGGGCTTGGCCTTACCTTGGCGCTGGTGGAGTGGGGCAGGGCTGCCGAGCTGCTGCTGCTGCTGTAGCCGGGCCGGTACTTGTACATGGTGGGAGTTGGGGGGCTGTCCTTGCCTAGCAAGCTGCTGTCTACGCCGGGAGAGAGGGGCACGCTCAGGGGGGCTGCGGGCAGGGAATGCACCGAGCCCCACCCTCCCTGCCTGAGAACCGGCTCCGAGCCTGGGGCAAACAGACTGGGGAGGAAGGATGGGCTGGAGGGGAGGCGCACCGGGATGGGAGAGACAGAGCGGGAGGAAAGGGAGTCCCCACAGCCACGTGTGTGGGGCTGGCACTTCTGTGCTCCTGCGGCAGCCCCGGCTGGGCAACACCCTGGGGTGCACGGCACAGGGGTGTCGGGGTGCTCCGTGGGACACATACACACACTACAGCCCTCGGCGGGCAGCAGGGCCAGGCACGGAGCCCAGCCAGGGCTGGGAGAGCTGTGGGGTCTCCAGCTGCTGCAGGAAGCAGCTGCCACAGGCTCTGCCCATCACATCCCACCTCTGGCCAGGCCCACACGGAGCCGGCCGCAGACGAGCTGTGCCGCTGAGCCGGGCCCAGCACTGCTTCGCCTCCTCCGCCCTGGCAGCGCGGCGGCTGCAAGGCACAGCTCCCGGTGGCTCCGGACAGCACCGCGCTGGCTCGGCTCAGCCTCCAGCAGAGCAGAGCTGGCTGTGAGCATCCTGCAGGCTTCTCCAAGTGTGATGGGCCGTGTACACCAGCCCGGGAATGCCGACATGCTCCGGGTCTGCTCTGCAGCCTGTTAAAGCTGCTTACAGCCCTGGCTCCTGGCCTGCCTGGTGCAGCCCTGGGCTCCCCTCCCAGCGGCTGCCAGGGCCCTGGCACCCTCCTTACCCTCAGTGGTGGCCAGGGTTAAGTGTGTCCTCAGGCCCGTGTAGCGGCTGAGGTCGGGCTTAGGTGGGGGTGGCGGCTCGGCGTCAGCAGACTGGCTCTCCGTCACCTCCAGGCTCCCTTTGGACTGCAGAGACAAAGCGCAGGTGGGGTCAGGATAGGCTGAGGCCTCAGCCCCCCAGGCAGGCAGGGCATGGGCAGCGGTGCTGGGGGCTCCTGCTGCCTCCTGGACCATCCGACATAACAGGGAGCGGCGCATGCCCCGGGTGGGTGCTGGAAGTGCCAAGGAGGAAGAACCTCCAGAGGGTGCTGCACAGGGAAGGACAGGACCAATAAGGGCAATGGAGGGGGCAAAGCCTCATGTGGTCGCTGGCACATGGGAAGGGGACAGTTTCCATCCCACAGGGACATAGAACAAGACGACACAGAGGGGGACAGGGAATGTGACCAGGCTCACTCGGTTCTCTACTCACGGATGCAGGCTTGCACCCCTGGGCTCCGTGGAGGGCCCCAGCGCAGGCAGCGCTGGTCCCCACCTTCCTCACCTTCGTCCTTTTCAGCTCTGTCTGGATACCGTTGTCCATGATCTTGACAGTGATCTGACCGTCTGACACCTCAGGCCGCAGGAAGGGGGGTCTCACCAGCACCGTCTGCTCAGCCTTCGGGCGCCCGAGGTACCTGGGGAGGGGGTGGGAGGAAGGTCACGGCCCGGAGCCCAGGATGGAGCAGTTTTTCCAGGGATGAAGAGCCTGGGCTCACCTGGGGGCCGGGGAGCTGCAGAGGACTCGGCTGACGTTCTTACAGCAACCGTTGGTGAAGGGGTTGACGCCTCCACGGAACTTGCCTGTCACCTGAGGGACAAAGGAGTGTCACAGCCAGCCACGCCAGCTCCCTCAGAACAACCCCCCAGGATGGAGATACTCTGAGAACCTGCCCCTTTTCCTAGACCCTGTTTCAGTGCTCAACTACCCTCGAGAAGGCAGGGTCTCCTCAATGTCACCTCCTGGCCCCCAGAAGCAGCTGCCCAATTCCATCCTCTGACTGCACCCCCATGGATGCAGCTCAGTCACCCTATGCTCCACCTCCCCAGCTCAGGGGCCTCCCTGTCTCAATCCAGCCTGTCCACACCCATCCTTTCCCGGGAAACCCCAAAATGTAACCATAGGTGGCCTGGCCAGGCCAGCAGTCCCCCCCGACCCCCCTAGGCGTACCTGTTCGTTGGTAGTGCGGCCCCTGGCCACGAGCACCACGTGGAAGCCCGTCAGGCCAGCGACAGGAATGAAGAAGAGCCCGGCCACGCACATCACCACCATCCTGCAACAGCCAGCTAAGGAGCAGCAACAGCCCCGCTCGGCACTGCGCCGCCCCCAGCCCTCACCACCCACTGCCCACTCCCTCTGCCCGGGAGGATACGTGACGGCCATGCGGACACCGGAAAGCTCCTCCACCTGGTACAGGACGTAGAGCAGCCCGAAGCCAAAGACGCCCATGATGTGCGTGGTGAGTGACAGCAGGAAGAGGAAGAAGTAGCGGTAGTTGCGCCGCCCGATGCAGTTGTTGACCCAGGGGCAGTGGTGGTCGAACTCCTGCCAGGGATGGGGCACGGTGAGGGGGTGCTCCAGGGGCTCCCCGCCCCATGCGGGGCTGGCGGAGGCCCCGGCAGCTCCTCACCTCCACGCAGTTGTCACAGACGCTGCAGTGGGAGCAGCGCGGCGGGCGGTAGAAGCGGCAGGTCGCGCACCACTTCATGCGCACCTGGATGCCCTTGATCTCCACCGTCTTGTACAGCGGGGCCCGGAAATCGTCCTCCTTGTCCTCGTCCTCCTCAGCTGATGGGGACACCCCAGCACGGCGTCAGGGCCCAGCCAGCTCCTGCCCGCCCTAGCCGGAGGCTCTTGGCATCACCCTCCTGTCTCCCAGCACAGGGACAGCCAGGTACCCCCAAACACAGGCCAGGGCGGCTCTCCCAGGCCCTGCCCCAGAACCGTGACACTGCCTGAGCCCCAGGGACCCAACATGGGGTGCTGGACCCAGAGCTGCCATCCCTGTGGTGCATGTCACCGCCTGATCCCACCAGGCAGGGTGAGGAGGGTCCCCTGCCAGCCTTTTGAAACCTGGAAATCCCCTTTACCTTGGAGGAAGGGTGCAAGGAGGCAGCTCTTGCCAGCGGAGCCAGACTCACCTCGCGGGAATATGCCTGGGTCCATGAAGGTGGCCATGCTGAAGTTGGCCAGCACGAAGAGGAAGACGACAGCATTGTAGGCGGGGATGATTGGGGACACGTAGAGACTGAGCCCAGGACACCTGCGGGCACAGCAGCCGTGAGACCCTCGGACCCCTCACTTGTGTCACTCTCGCCACCTCCCATTGTCCCAGGGGCTCCCACCAGTGCATCCCACACCCAACTGGAGGCACCTCTACAGCACAGCCTGACCACAGCCTGGGAAGCCACAGTGGGATGTGCTCCAGGCATCCATCAGGGAGCAAAATTCCCCTTTGGGACCCCACTAGAGGTTCCCAAAGAGCAGTGGTGATTGGAACAGGGAAAACCAGGCCAATGGCATGGGGGGCACCCAGGGGACCCGCCAGAAAGCACCTGCATGTTGCCCTCCCTGTGCCCCACCAGCTGCCTGGGGGCAGAGGGGACCCTCTGAGGAGACATGAAACCAGAACCAGCTTTGCTGCTTCCAGAGCCAGTCAT
The DNA here is from genome assembly GCA_013400735.1 of Pomatostomus ruficeps. Taxonomy (NCBI): domain Eukaryota; kingdom Metazoa; phylum Chordata; class Aves; order Passeriformes; family Timaliidae; genus Pomatostomus; species Pomatostomus ruficeps. The sequence continues at coordinate 30,858 of VYZT01028128.1, read as the reverse complement.
GCTCCTCACATCCCAGACACAGCTCCAGCAGGACACGGGGACCCCGGCCAGCACCCAGCTCCTCCAAGAGGCCTGTGGAAGCACAGTGAGGGAATCACCCTCCTCCCTCCTGCCTCAGCGGGCAGGCTCAGGACAGCGGGCTTCCCCCTTGTAGGCGCCAGCGTAATTCCCTAATCTGCTTTGCTGCTGGGATTTAATCCCACAGATCTAGGGCAGCATCTGTCCCTCTCTTCCCCCCGCTGGGCTAAGTGCCGATGGATTTAGGTGGCCGGAGCAGTGCGGGGCTGGGCGGGCAGGGCGACATATGGTGCCAGCACTGTAATCCCCCATAGGCTGGGGTGAAGGGGCAGGCGCTGGCCCTGTCCCCTCCTCCACCACCACCGGCGGGGACAGGTCCCATCGCCAGGCGAGGCAGCTCGGTCCTTGTCACGGCAGCTCCGGGAGACGTGGCAAGGCTCCAGCTGGGAATGAGTCCTTGGTGCAGGCCCCTGTCCCAGTTCAGGGCCCTGAGGAGGGCAGAAGGGCACCCCCGGGTGAGGAGCAGTGCCTGTGCCAGAGGGGACTGCCCTGGGCAGGGCAGGAGGAGCGGGAACACCTTTCCGGCACACACCTGCCTGGCACACACCTGGCAGCACACAGGGCGAGGCGGGCAGGGTGCTCCCAGCACCGGGCACCGCTCCATGCCACAGGGAGGGTGGGCATCATCAGTGGGACCTGCTCTCACAGGCCAAGGCCGAGGCTGCCCCCATCCAGGCACAGGGATGAGTGCAGGAGGGCAGACCGAGGCTGCAGGAGATCCCCGGCAAGGAGCACAGCAAGCCACCCAGCACACTCCTCTTCTTCCTCCTCGTCATTCTCCTCTCTGGCCCCTCCCAGCCCCACACACCACGCCAGGCTTCTCCTGCAAATCATCTTCCCTAAAGCCTCTTCCCCTCCGTGTTCCTCTGGAGCCGCCCTGTTGGACACCCTGGATGCTGTCTCCGTGCTCTGTATCGGGCCGGCACCCCCAGCCCGGCATCTCCCGGCCCGGCCCCCGGAGCTCTGCCCCGGGCTGGGGAGCGGCTCCTCGCACGGCACCGGCCATGCCGGCCCGGCCGCCTCTGCTGGAAGTCTGCCAGGCAGATTCTCCGCAGCTAGGATGGGCTGGAGAGGAGGAGCCCTCTCCAATCCGTGCCCCAAAACCCTCAGTGCTGGAGACACAAGACCTATGTGACAGCGCCAGGCCACAACGGGAGCAAGGGAAGAATCAGTCACGGAATCACAGAATTGTTCAGGTTGGAAAAGCCCTCCAAGATCACCAGTTCCAACTGCTTCCCCAGCACTATCAAAGCCACCACTGAACCATGTCCCCAAGTGCCACAGCCACATGGTTTTTGGTGACTCCACCGCTGCCCTGGGCTGAACAACCCTTTCCATGAGAAAACTTTCCCTAACATTCAAACTAAACCTCTCCTGGCACCCCCTGAGGCCGCTTCCTCTTGTCCCATCACTTGTTCCTTGGGAGAAGAGCCCAACCTCACCCAGCCACACCATCCTGTCAGGGGGTCGTGGAGAGTGAGAAGGACACACCAGAACCAAGGACCCCATATCCCTGAACTGAACTCCTACTCCACTTGAGAGGGGCCTCCCTGGCTCTGCTCTCTGCCAGAGGGAGAAGGGCAGGGGGCTCAGAGGAGCTCTAAAAGCAGGAAGTGCCCTTCCAGAAACCCTGCAGAAGGAGCTCCTCTCTCCAGGAAAGGAAATCACAACCCAAACCTTTGCTTGAAAGAGATGGAGGGGAGCCAGGAAGACCCATGCCAGGGCAGCCATCCCACACAGGGAACAGCCAACAGCTGGGCTGAGCCAAGCACATGGCCTGGATCCTGAGAGACACAGCCCAGGGAGGCAGGGAAGGACCCAGCTGCCTTGGAAAGCTCTGGGGCAGGCAGAGAGGAAAGACCAGGGGGAAGGAACACCTCTGTGCTGTCTGGGCAGCCAGCCCTTCCTGGAGGGACACAGAGCTCCCAGGGCAGGACAGTGCCCAGCAGGTCCCTGGGCTCAGACACACTGACAAGACCCCCTGGGTGGGATTCACGGGCCAGGGCAAGCACAACACCCTCCCCAGGGAACACCAGGACCTGCTGCCTTCCTAACACCCCCACACCCACGGACTCCCGAGGAAAGGAGGGAAGTGGGAATCCCCATGGAGCCAGACCATCCAGTGGCACCATGCTGGTGACTCCAGAGCCAGGGAATCACCTCCTGAGATCAACCCCACCTGTGGGAAGGAGCAGGGTCCTCCACAGGGAGCAAAGGTGCTGCCCATCCCTGAGGGAACCTCTTTATCAGCAGAATGATGTGTCCCTGCCTTTTGCTCTCCTGAACAGAGATCAGAAATGGAGGGGCTGCAGGCCCTGCCTCGACCCCAGGGCACACAGGGCAGGAGGAGCAGGAGGGAGGTTCCTCACTATTGAGGCCACACAGATCCCACAGCACCCATCGGGTTCCCCCTCGGGATTGGGATGCAACACGCCCACGGCCAGAGGAGCTGTCGGGACTTGTCCCTGGCAGCACATGAGAGGACTCAGGGAACCTCAGGCACCATGAGTCACACCGGGATGCGAGACGGGCTTTTTGCCACTAGTCATGCCCGGAGAAGCCTGTCCCTCCCTGCTGGCATCCCTTCCCCAGCCCCTTGTCCCCATTACTCTCCATGAGCACAGCCTTCCCTCCCTGCCTGTTCCCCAGGGCTCCGACTCACAGGCTCTCCAGCTCTCCAAGGCCTTGGCACAAACACAATCCCTGCTCACCCTGACCCTCACACGAGTTTGGATCTGACTGGGAGCGTGCACGACACTGTGTCCCAGCGCCACTGCCAGCTCCAGGGTGGGGACAGGGAAACTGAGAGCCAACTGCACAAGATGCTGGCACCAGCCAATAGGGAGACACAAGAATGGACAAATGGACCCCAAGTGGGAATTTCTATCCTAAATCAGCACCTGAGAGCCCAGCAAGCCTGGGACCCCCACTCATCTCAGGGGGATGCAGGAACTCTCCTACTGCCCCTCCCTCCAGCACAACTGGCCTCATTTCCACAACCACGTGCTCGGCAGCAGCTCCTAATTAAATTAATCAATTAAAAAGAGTTCTTGGCCCAGAGATACAAATCCTGGATGGATCAAAAGGCGTCCAGTGCATAGGCTGGAAGCAACACAATTGGAGCCTTAAGAGCAGTTCCGAGCCCTGGCTGCTCACTGTTTGGGGGACGCCTCCCAGAGCCCGCCCTTACGGGTTCCACTGTACTTCCCAAAGGATGAGCCTTAGGTGGGATGCTGACAGTAGGAAGGGTCAGCAGCCACTCTGGCTCTCCTTGGCCAGTGGGAGAAGGGGCACAGTGGTGTCCAGGACCACACAGGAGGCAAACCTTGAGCCCCACATCCCTGCCATCCCGCTCCAGCACCAGGTGGACGCTGTCCCAAGGGAACCATGCCATCGGGAGCAGTGCAGCTCCCTCGCGGCCAAGCCCCGTGTGAACGCTGTGCCCGGGGTTTAATGGGATGTTCAGAAGTAGGATAAACAACATCGCTGACCTGCAATTACAGCGACCTGCCCAGGTGTTCCTGCCCTGGCCAAACCTGCTCTGCAGTGCCGGCTCCAGCGCTGCCTCTCACCACCCGCTGATAAGCGGCTGCTCCTGGCACTGCTTGCGCCGGTGGCCAGGATGGGCTTGGGGTCCAGCTGTCCAGCAGCCACTGTGCCAGAGCAGAGCCAGCCTGTCCCCCAGGTCACACACGGGGTGGCACACACAGCTTGGAGGGGACCACCCTCTCCCACTATTTCTTCATCCCCCTGGCGCAGGAGCTGTGCAGGAGCGACTTCCACAGGCACCTGGCAGCCTGGAGCAGCCAAACCCCAAGCCTGGGAGTCTGGTGACCGCTCGGTGCCCCAGCGGGAGACGGCCACATGCTGTTGAGTGACATGGCCAGCTGCACCGGGCACTGGACGGGGCAAACCAAACCCTCTCCCCTCTTTGGTCGTCAAGTTCCTCTGTCCCTGCCCGGTGGCTGCCAAAGCCACGGTGACCTTCCTGCCACCAAAGGCTCCATCCCAGGGAGAGGCAGCAGCCACGGCACCTGGCCCTTTGGCCGCCCACAGCTCCAGCGGATCCCTGCGGCCCCAGCAGGAAAACCCCAGGGAGCGGGAGAGGCTCCCTGAAGCAGAGGGTGCACACCCTTCCAGCACCCTGCCAGGACCCCAAACACATCCCTGCCGAGACCCCGGGGATGCCCTGCAGGATTTGGTAGCCATTCTGTCTGCCGTGCTCCGGCATTCCTGCCTGGCACACTGTACATCCCGGCACAATGTGCCACAGTGCCAGCCCGGCTGAGCCACTCTCTGGACCTCCTAAGGCCCCAGTGACCTGCTGGCCACCTCCCTGGGGCCCTCTCCAGGAACACGGAACCCTCGTTGCCCCAGGGCAGGGGACAGATCACAGCGAGTGATCCGCGCAGGGGTCAGAGTTCTCCTCCCTGAACTTTCCTCTGCGGCTCACAAATCGATTATGAAACTAAAAATAACACGTGTCCTGCCCCAGCCCACCAGTCCACCTTGCCTGACTCCAAAGGAGAAAGTGATCCATGCGTTTTCCACCCACAGGTCACAAACCAGTTCCCAACCCAGCTGACCTGGATCCCAGTGGTGCCTCACCAGGACTGCCGGCAGGCAGCTTCCCCTGGGAAAACTCATGGAGTGAAACAGCTCCCGCTGCAGCTGCAACACCCAGAGCACAACACCCCCCTTCCCTCTGGGAGGAAATCCCAGATCCTCTCCCCTGTCCCCCCCTCAGCCCTCCCCACTCTGGCCGAGCAGCTGGGACTCACGTGAAGGCGAAGAAGAGGGTGGTGGCTCCCACTAGGAAGATGGCAGCAGCAGAGACCGGGACGTACTTGCTGGGTTTGAATCTCTTTCCAGAGGCTGCTGGCATGTTGGAGCTGTGGTGGGGGGTCCGCCCCGCAGCATAGCCCAGGCCCCAGGGGAGTCAGAGCAGGATGAGAAGGGGAGGGGGACAGGGGCCGACCCCTACCCGACCCCCACGCCTGCTCCTGGGGCGAGCTCTGACCGGGGCGGACAGTCCGGAGAAGGGTCTGGAGCAGGAGGCCCAGGAGAGGAGCCCACCCTACGCTCTGCCCTGTGAGAGCTTGCGGGTGCAGGGAAGGAGGGTTAAAAACATTAAAAATTCACAACAGAGAAGGGGGTTTGGGTTTAGAACAACCGTTGGGAGTGGGAACACTGAGAGCTCTTCCAAGCCTCAGTCCAGGCAACAGCCCACGGGGAGCAGGACTCCGACAGGCAGCCTTGGAAGGGAGGAAATTCCCCAGGCTCGGGCAGGGCGCTTCCCACCCGGCCAGCACCCCGGGAAGAGCACAGGATCAGCAAACTCCTTGCAAAAAAGCCACTCCAGGAGCCTCAGGGAAGCCACTTCTCCTTTTTAATCCGCCTCTGCGGTGCCGCAGCCCCCGGTGCCGCACGGGAGGAGGGGGTGGTCTCCAAGCAATCCCAGCTTCTTCACAGCGCTGCCGTGCCTCCTCCTCCTCCCCTCGCTGGAGGGGTCACGGAAACACTCTCCCTGATTTCACTGGGATCCGGGGCTGGCTGGCGGTGGCCGTTTAATTTTATTTATTTCTCTCTTGTCTGTTAAAGCCGAGGAACAGCTGGTGCAAGGTTGAGCTGTAAATCCTTTCTTTCGAGGGGGGCGGAGGGGAAGGTCTGGTGGATTGTGCGTTTTCCTACTTGCTCCTTTTTCCTGACCCTCCGGGCCCTTCCACGGGCTCAGTATCCACTTGGCGGTTGGGGAGCAACAGGAATTTCACTAAATCTTCTCTGCAGCAACCATTTCCCAGCAGGTGAACGGGAAGGGGGTGTTCAGGGAGCGCCTTTACAACCCCAGGAGACACCCAAGGGTGGAAGTGGTGCTGAGCAGCTCTGTCTCACCCATGGCCAGGGCAGTGCGGGGGGAAACCTCAGTTTGTTCCAAACAGCTCCATTTTTCCCTCACCCTTCCTTTGTTAAAATCCTTCTTCATTCATCCATCAGTCTTTTTAAAAAAAACTACATAAAACCATTAAAACTCGAGGTCTGGTGCGCCACAGCTCACCTGGAAAAAACAACAACAGAAATTAGCATGGCAAGAGAAGGGACGAAGCTGGCTGTCATTAGCCATGGGCAGTCCGGCCATGGCATCTCCCGTCCCAGCCCAGGGCCATTGGCTGCTGCAGGAATTCCAAGCCACCCACTCAACCACCAAGACACCCACCCTGAGCCCTGGAAGGACTGGAGGGACCCCATGAATTCCTTCCTGCAGCTCTGGCTCAAATCCCAGCACCAGCAAGTGCTGGCTCCCGGAGGAGCAGGGGCTGAGCAGAGGCTCCAGGACTTAACACAAGGGTGGAGACCACAACAGGAAAAGATATCCAGGAATCTCATCCCCTTCCCTAGAGGGTGGGAGACGGGAGAGGCCCATGGAAAACACCGATACCATGACTGGAGGTGGCCGTTGCAGCCCTGGATTCATCACGAACTGTAGTGCCAGTACAAGGGGAAGTGGACTTGAAATGACAGAGTTCAGGGTTAGATGGGATATTGGGAAGAAATTCTTCCCTGTGAGGGTGGTGAGGCCCTGGCACAGGTTGCTCAGAGACGCTGTGGATGCCACATTCCTGGAAGTGTCCAAGGCCAGGATGGATGGGGCTCTGAGCAACCTGATCTAGGGAAAGGTGTCCCTGCCCATGGCCCTGACCTGCCCCAAGCAGCCACAAGCCCACCATCCATCATATCCCACCAGCTCCTGCTGCTACAGCCACCGCTCCTCAGCTTGTCACCGTCTGTCACCCACCCTCCTCTCGCTGCCTCCGTGGCGCCGCAGGTCCAAGCGGAGCCTACAACTCACTCCTTTCTCCCTTCCAGCTTTCCCTGCCTCCCCAGTTTCTCCTTCGGGGTGGGCAGGGAACTTTCTAGCGCTGACAAAAACACGGGTTGATGTTGGGAGAGTTGTGGCACCCAATTAAAAGCAGGTTTAATGACAAGGATGTGTTGCCATTAAGTGGCTTCAGCCCCGGCTCACGGCGTCAGCCACCCCGGCTGACTCACCCAGGAACCGTTCCTGCCGCCCGGCCTCTGCAAGACCGAAGCTCAACTTCCCACCCCAAGGTTTCCCTGCCCTTGGGAGTGAGAGGAAATGCGGGGCCAATGCTCTGCCTGGCCGGGAACACGCAGGTTTCACCTGGCAGTAGCTCCTGAGTGGAGCAAATTGAACAGTAACACCAGGGAAAGCTGTTTTCCATGGCAGGGACAGAGCTCCCTGGAGAGCAGCAGTTTCCCAGCCCCGCTCTGCCCGTTCGGGGAACAGCCCAACACCCCACAGAGCCGAGCCCAACAGCAATTCCAGGGATGGGCTATCGGAAGTCCAGGCCTGACATCACGGCTGATTGCTTTAGCAGCAGCAATCTGCTCCCAGAGCACCCGGCCCTTTGAACGCTCCGCCATGGAGGCACGGCCACACCTCGGGTTCAAACAGATGCTGCCAGGCAGAAGGGGTTGTTCCCTGATATTCCTCCTCCGGAGATCCCCACCCTGCCCTCGCAGGGCGCCATGGGCATGCGTCTCGCAGCTCTGCTGTGCCCCAGCCCTTCCAGCCGGAGATCCAGGTGCTCCAGCCCTTCCACAGGGCGATCTCTGTGGAGCTGTGCATGCTGGAGCCAGCTCCCCATGGAATCAGGTACCCGTGGGACAGGCACGTGAGCAGGGGGAGAGCCCCAGTGCTGTCATCAGAGACACCCCAGCGAGAAGCGATGCAAATGCAGCCCTGCTCCAGCCGCCTGCGCCTGGAATAACTCCACAACTCATCAAACAGGAGGCTGCTGAGCCCAGCCTGGCTCTCAGAGCCACCACACCGCTCCAGGAATGCCTCCCCGATCTCCCTGGCGTGCTGAGGCCCCGCAGGACTCCCCAGCCCTGCTGCAGAGGCCTGGGCAGAAGCTGTCAAAGCGCAGCACAGTGTGCTGGAGTCTCTGTTCTGCAATCCTCAAAGGGTCCAGGAGAAACACAAGGGAAATCCACCCCAAATTCCCACAGCTTACACTAATTCAGGCCACAATTCTCCCAAACACACATATTCTTTCCCAGCCATACAACCTTCCCACCTCTGGTCAATCGACCCTTCCTTTCCCTCCACCCAAATCCTCTGTCTCTCTGATCCCTTTGTCCCCATCCACAAAGGCCATTCACAGACTTCCCTGCTCCAAAGAGTCCCCAACTGATCTTGCTTACCTGTGGCCTACACAGGCTCTGCTCTTGTCTCCCATTCCTTTCCCTCTGCCAATTCCAGCCCAGCAACTCCTCCTCTCCTGCTGCTGCTCAAGACCTGCCCTGCTCCTTCCTCCCCCAGCGCCTGTGTCACTGCTCACTCCCCCTTCCCTCTCCCTCAGAAATTCCACCTGGTTTTCCCATCTCAGCACCTCCTTTTCGGAGCAGTTTCCCAGTCCTGCTCTGCTCTGACACCTCCGGAGCACTCATCTCCACTCTCCGGGGTTTCCCTCCACTCATACAGGGGAGCTGCTCCTGTTCCCTTCACCTCTGTTTCCGGGGATTTCCTTTAATTCCAAATTCCCTCCCTCAGGATATGTGTGAGCACAACTGCTGCCACCTTCCATTTCTTTGAGCTCTGCATCTCCTTTCCTTGGGTCAAGGCCCTGTAAAGCCTCGCTGATTTCCTCCTTTTACTCCCCTCCGAGCCCGGCGCTCCTCCTTCCTTGCTTCCCACTCACTCTGCTCGTCTGCTCCAGCCCCTCTCCAGCCTTTCCCAACACAGCCAGGTGCTCCATGGCTCATCTCTTCTGGAGCATGAGAAAGGCTCTCCCCACCTCTGCTGGGACAGGGATAAACGTGTCTTCAGCTCCCAACATTTCCTCCTCCCTAACTTCAGCTCTTTGCTCTGCTCCTGCCTAGGAAGGAGGAAATGCACCTCGGCATCAACCACATGGCTCCCGCCACCGCCTGGGACCGGATCCCACGGCACAGGGAGGACAGACCTCCCTCCTGGTTACTGGCTCCCAAACCTGCGTCACTCGCTGGGATCCGCAGCTCCCGACCTGCCCCAATCCAGCCGAGTTCCCATGGTGCGGGGCAAACACACAAACAATTCCTTCCACGTGAGGCAACTCCCAGACAGGGCAGATCCAAGGCTGCACGGAGACGGGATGTGCTTTACCTGTTCCCACTTTGTTTTGATCAGCTGCATCCCAGAGTTCCATAGAGCCATTCCAGGGCTCGCTGCCTGGCACCCTGAGTGAGGGGCATCCATGGAGCAAAAGGATTCCCTTCTCCCTCTGCAGCTCCCTCTGCTCACCCTGGCCTTGCACAACCAGCTGCTGACACTTCACACTCCAAAATTCATCAGAGAAAGCGGAAATTTTCCCAAACCTGGCACTGTGGCTGGAGCAACGCCAGCGTGAGACCCCACTGGTCACTGCCCTGTGTCCAAACAGGAGCACCTGTCCCAACAGGGCGATCTGGGGACACTTCCCTGCTCTTAATTCCAAAGGAGGATGTAGAGCAACGAGTATTTGCCCACCCCTCAGCTCCAGGTGCATCCTGCACACCTGCCTTTCTCCCAGGTGGATGTACAGGAGGAACAACACAGAACATGGAGAAATATTCCACTGCAGACAGCCAGAAGGCTGGAATCATTCCGTGCTTATCTCCTGCCCGGGGCTTACACCACTCCCATCCTCCTTCCCCAGCCCATCCCGCTGGTTTACATGGGATTAGCCCCATTTTATGGACAAAGCAGGAGGAACAATGCCTCATCCATCGAGGCCACGTCCCAAAGGGCCCCACAGCGAGCGATGACAGCTCCAGCCTCCTGTCACTGTGTTAGGAGACACCAGGCACAGCGACAGGTGGGAATGTCCCCAGACAGGCCCCTCACAGGGGAGTTCAAGGTCTTCTCTTGGACCCACCCTAGCACCAGCCTCTCCATTCCCAGAAGGAGCTCCCGGCCTCAGGAACCAACGGGAATAAAGGCCTGCTAAAGCAGCACCTGGGCCCGACGGAGGGAAGGCGATAACTGGATTAAGCTCAGAAAGAGGCTCCAAGATAACTCTGGCTTTGATCGAGACAAGGCTCTGGTTGTACTTTACAAGCCCCAGAAAACCCGAGCAGACCCTAGTGCAGAGAATCCCACTTTCTTAATGCCCAAATCTAGCTCTGTGCAGGGCAGGAGCTCGCAGATCCGGGGGAACCACTTCCCAGAGCCACGGGGAACAGAGGGGCAGCCGATGCCCTCCCGAATCGGCGCTCTTAGGGGGTGGCACCGTGGGGCTGGGGACCTGCACCACTCAGGTATTTGGGAATTTGGGAATTCTGAGGAGAGGCTAGGCTGGACCCCTGCCAGTGCCCCCAAAGCGGGAGCGTGCCCCGTGAGCAGGGACTCCGCCGTGAGGAGGGGTCGTGCTGTGAGTAGGCGTCCCCCTTCAGCCGCGACACAGGGGCCGAGCTCCAGTGCCCCAAAATAGCGCGGCGAAGGCGTTCCCGGGAGCACCGGGGACAGGCCAGGTGCGGGACAGCGAACGAGTCCCCCGGGCGCTCCCTGCGGCAGCCTCGGCCGCTCCCCGGCCCCGGGCGGTTCCAGGCGCGGGGACGAGCCCCGCTCCGGTGCGCTCACCCCGCACCCGTGCGCAGGGGCGGCCCCAGCCCGCGGGGC
>VYZT01028126.1:0-28511 GCA_013400735.1 Pomatostomus ruficeps | reverse complement strand
CTTAATTTGACCTCCTGAGACCTCTGGCTCTTTGACGTAAATCTTATTTTCTTGGCTCTGCACAGGAATCTATTATAGAGGACAACTCCCTAATCTGGGGCACCAGTTCAAACACCAGTTAAAAGCTGATGAAATTCCATAGCATTACTGACTGCAAGGCAGTAGATTTTTGGTGTATTTTGTGTTCTGGAATTTCACAATCCATACAAAGATATAACCAGTATTTGGAAAACCCAGCCCAGTGGTCAAGATTAAGAGTCTTGTTAAAGAAGCTTTTTACTGATTTGTCAGTAGGCCACCTGTAATATCATCTTATAGTTTCATTAGTATTGATAATATCTCAGGCTCAAATTTTCAGTGACCTCCAGAATAGCTTGGACTCCAATCCTGTTGGAAATCTGTCTGCTGTCAGAAGTAAATACAGATGGGGTGATTTAAAATTTAGTTCAGTCTCCTTTTTAAGTATATTCCCAACTCTCAATCTTTCAGATCTGAATGTTTCACACAAAGAGCTTTTCTTGAATTTAAGTCCACCTCCAGCCTATGCAGGGCTTCCATATGTGATCATCTGATAAAACAAGTAGCCAAAATTAATATCCATAGTTTTTGGCAGGTGTTCTGGATTTACTTATGAGCATTCACACTCTTCAGACATCTGCCTTTGCTGCCTGCTCCTCATGACATTGTGCCCAGTCCTTGTCCCACACTTAGGTCAACATTTAGTTCTACACAGTCAAGCATATCCTGGCACTCTGCAGCCCCCACCTTTACCTTCGCTATCAGTGTGAGGCAAGTTATTCTGCCAAAAATATTTTGTTCACAAAGTATCATCATGAAATGTTTTGACATCATCTTAAAAAAAAAAAATCACCCCTTTCTTCATTTGAAATTATTTGCTGAATTTTACTTGAATCAATGCATAAATTTGTTCATGTCCAAAAGAAGTCAGATGTTTGACAAATTAACTGTTCACAGAAAACTAGTTTGAAATATTCTGTGAAGAGATGCACCTGCACACTCAGATGTGCTATTACAATTATATTTGTAGGTGTTTTCCATGGCAGCCTACCAATGACTAGATAAAATCACGAATCTCTTTAACTCAGGAAACATTCAGTAACAAATGAGACCCTTAAGAGCATATTGAACTATACAAGTTTCCTTAGTGGTTCAGTACAACATTATGTGGTAGAACTCATTATGTAATTCTGGTACTCTGTAAAAATCATAGCATTTCAAAGTCCCTTAGGGTTCCTTAGTATAAGAATCTTTTTCTGTATAATACAGAAATATAGAAAAGGCTGTCATAACTTCTAAAGGTAAATGTCTTTTGGTGCAGCTTTGTGTGCTGATGTATGTTTATATTCTCTCAAAAAACTCCAAACCAAACCACCCCACAAACATACAACAGACTTAAATTAAAAAAAAAAAAATCTAAAAAAAGAAAAATTCAAGGAAAAAAAATCTCTATACTTCTGAGATGGAAGGTGTTATCAGTAAGGTCCTGCTCCAAACCCCACAGAAGTCAGTGGAAAGACCTCCTAACTCCAGCTGGTTTTTGGGGCGCATCAAGCAAGAAGCCCACCCTGCCACACCACTGGCAAAAGCACAGTAACAGGCAGGGTTTTTTTCTTTTTATTGTATGGATGTTTCAGTATTAAACATTCATACTTGAAAAGGTTTGTTTGCTACACACACACAGAGAAACCCCTTAACTATGAGAAGCATAATCCAATTGCTCAGCTGAATACCCAATTGAATCTCATGCTAGAAAGAGATGGTCCTGTGGTATGCTTACAGCACTAGAATACACAAATTGTTAAATTCAAATTCTGGCTATCATCTACTGATGCTCAAAAGTAAAACTGCTTCTCTGCTTTCATTTCCCCTTCTGTAAATACTGGCAAAGAACTTCTTTATATCTGTACCTGAAAACATCATAATAACAAACAAACATGTAATAGTAAATTTACAAATAGATCTATATCAAGCTGCTTTTTTTTCTTCTCTTTGTAATGTTGATTCTGTACAAGGAAAATGTTTGATGCAAATATTGATATAAAGTAATTAAATCTACACATCATATACAATATATTTCACATTCCTTACTAAAACTCTACTATTTTTTTAAAAAATCCCCCCCAAAAAGAGGAGTCTGCTCATTTAAAAAAAAAAAAAAATCAGGAAGAGTTAGGTTTAGTTATTCAAAAAAAGCTTTGCTATTCTTTTTTCCACTCCAGACAAAATATAGAATGTACACATTATTTACTCTGCATCCTTGTGACCTTATTTTGTAAGCTTCCTGTTTTATTTCATAGGTGCCCAACACCTGGCTGTGACGGCTCTGGCCATGTGACAGGGAACTATGCATCCCACAGAAGGTAACAACCACCCCATCACTGTGTGGGGCCGCAGTGCTCAGGGGTCTTGGATGGCAGCAGCAGAAAGAGGTGGCTCTTACTCTGTGTGCTTCTTTCAGCTTGTCTGGTTGTCCTCGTGCCAGGAAAGGGGGTATCAAAGTCACTCCTACCAAGGAAGAAAAAGAAGACCCTGAACTTAAGTGAGTACAGAAGCAGAGACCCACCACCAGTGGAGGGGGGGAAATGGCCTGTGAGAGTTCAAGACTTGAGAGATCACAGGGAGATGCCCCAGTTAATATGAACCACATGAGAAGAGTGCCTAGAGCTGGAAACAAAGCAACTGTTCCTGCTTCTGGTGGAGCTGGTGGAGCCCATCGCCTAGGAGACTGAACAGTGAGGAAGGATTGCTGTATCTGCTTGCATCGCTCCAATTATTTTAAAGAGTACTATGCAAGTGCCACTTGGTTGAAAAATTTGGCAAAATGAAGGAAAATTATTACTGACTGAGGTGAAACATGTCAGCTAATTAAATCAGAGTGATATCTTCGAAATATGTTCCAGAGGACTAAATATCTGTAAGCCTCATGTCTTTATGTATGAATGAAAATTTCACTTAAAATGAAAACTGAAAACTCAGTAGACATTCAGTACACTCCTGGCTGGGATGCACATTCCACTGAAATTTGTAAATGATAACTGCCAGAATACAAAAGTGAAGACTTAGTTGCACACAATGTTGTGTTAATACTTGTTAAAGATACACATGAAACTGCACGACACTGTCAGAACAGCACAAAAAATTCCCTATCCTTTCTTTGCAAGTATTTGCACGGGTTTACCTGAAAGTTTTCCAGTGACAGGAATCCATCCTCTACTTCATACCAGAAACCAAGATAGAAAGGAGACAAAAATGCTGATTTTCCATACACTTGAAGAAGTGTGATTTATTGCCTGTGATAGAATTTAAATTTTCTTTTCTGGTAAAATACTATCTAAATGAATGTGTTATTCTCTTAATCTCTACAACTGTATCTTAAACTGCCTTATTTTAAGATCAGCTGAGCCCCCATAACTCAGCTTGACAAGAATTGGATGCTCAGGTACAACGTGCCACCAGGGACCTAGTGTTACTCCACTAAAGCAAAGTAGCAAAGGCAGCAGGAATGATTTTCTCGGAATTTTTTGAGACTGTCTTTGCCTGCTCTCTCCAGTGAAAACCACGGTTCTTTTGCTGTGTTTCTGTAGATGTCCAGTGATAGGCTGTGACGGCCAAGGTCACATATCAGGTAAATACACTTCTCATCGCACTGCTTCTGGTTGTCCTTTGGCTGCCAAGAGACAGAAGGAGAGTCCCGTCAATGGGTCTTCACTACCCTGGAAACTGAACAAACAAGAGCTGCCACACTGTCCTTTGCCAGGCTGCAACGGGCTGGGTCATGTTAATAATGTTTTTGTCACCCACAGAAGGTATAACTTTGTGTTTTCTCTTTCCATTTTTCCTTAATATTCCACATTGAATTGGCAACGTGTGAGGTTAGAGTCAAAATAAATTGTGATGAAGTCTTTTGATTAACAACATAGTTTACATTGTAGCTAAAGTAATACAAAACAGAATTATTTTGAGAGACCAAAACTTTTATGTCTTTTTCTATGTTCCCATTCAGGCATGACTTTCCAAGGTGTTCAGATTAGCACAGTGCCTATGCAGTTTAAATAGAGTTCTTTCCTGGGGAAATGTGGAGTTGTATCTGCATATCTTCAAAAGAAAAGAGAAATATCATGGAAATGTAACCAGGAAAGTTTTAGCCAAGAGTCATTCATTTCACCTTTCTACCAGTGGAAAAGTTATTTTCATAAACTTTGTATTTAAACAACTAAAGCCACACAAAGAAAAAACAATAAGCATGCAGCACTCATATGGATTAAAGAAGTTTGAAGTTATAACAATCTTACAAAGAAAATTATCCTTACAGAGAAGGAGTCACACATATAACAACAATAAATATCATCTATCACTGTGAAAAAGTTAGCATAATCTGACCATATTGAATCAAACATAATCAAAGAATCTGCTTACAATATCTGAATTAATATCTGGCAAGTTTGCTTTTCTGTCTTTAACAGTAATTAATTGTACATTCTCTATCTCCTTTGCTTTCTTCCTAACACTCTGAACCAACTTCTCCAACAAAAATGTCCAAGGTCATTTGAATAAATTCAGTCAGAGTCCAGTGTTATCCTAATTTTATTCCCTACATCCCATCTAAAACCTTTACATGAGGACACTACTGTAAATTGTGGCTAATTAAGCAAGTAGCATAAACTGTATGTAAGCTGGTTGTAATTCATAGTACGGATGATTCCTGTCCCACATAAGACTGGGTCACCCTCAAGATCACATTAGTTAAAATGAGGTAGCTTTGTTTGATATACTTTCCTAGGACATTTGAAACCTAACAAGTAACTCATGGCTTTCAAACAATCTCCCAGTTAGCTATCTGCTCTGGACAGAGATAATAAGCAGGAATTTAGAACTAAAGAACTAGCATCTTTCCCTGTAGAACTTTCAGCTAATGAAAGCTTGGGTTTTGCAGGGATTGTTTTTTTTTGTTTGTTTGTTTTTTGTTTTTTTGTTGTTGTTGTTTGGTTTTTTGTTTGTTTTTTGGTTTTGTTTTGTTTTGGGTTGGGTTTTTTGTTTTTGTTGTGTTTTTGTTTTGGGGTTTTTTTGTTTTGTTTTGATTTGGTTTTTTGTTTTCAGTTTTGTTTTAGTTTTGGGGGTTTTTTTTCTGTATGGAAATACCATGTCTGTTAGGATTCTCTTTTTTCTTTTTCTTAATTTTTACACACACACACACACACACACACACATATAAACCATTTTCCTCTGGAACAAAATTTTCCTTTACTCTTTATTTGGCTACACCTAAATACAAATCCTTCTGCCAGTTCTCCAGCATATGGGTATTTCTTCTTTGTTATTTATAAAGATAGCGTTAAGACAGTGCAATTTCTCTTAGCCCTTTAGTGGGCTATAAAAATTGCCTCAGATAATTACCAGCTGATGAAATTGTAAGTTTTGAAATAGCAAAATGTAATTTAATGTGAATAGTGATTAAGAAGCAAACTGACTATATAATAGAACCATTCAAAAAAGCTATTACAGCCTATAGGCTATATCCAGAGTTATTATTGTATTGATCATTATTATGTATCAACAAAGTGATACAATAATTGTGCACCATGGACATCATCCCATTAACTAATTTTTTTTAGGATAGTAAACTTGCCATTTTAAAGGACTATACTCTCCTCTCCTTTGGAGAGCAGTCCCTTGATAAAAACAGTTTATGAGTGTGCAAATTTTAAGAATTCTGTAAATGCATCTTCATGTAACTTAACAGTAGCTGCCACTGCAATTTTGATTATTTTGAAATATGCTTAAGAGTTGTTTACTCATAGATTGAGATTTCTGTGCCAGTTTTCAAGCTGGAATATACAGCTAAATGGCTCTTTATGAGTTATGTCATTCCCTGAAGCCATGCTATAATGGAGATACTGATGTGACCTTAGGTACAGAGGTCTGTCCAAGTGCATGATAATATTGCCTGAAAGGATTGTTGCCATTTTCAAGTGGGTGCTAATGTTTTTTCTCCTATCCATTTCAGCCTGTCTGGTTGTCCTCTGAATGCACAAACCATAAAAAAGGGCAAAATTTCGGAAGAATTAATGACTATCAAGCTTAAAGCAAGTGGTGGTAAGGCGATCTGTGAAAGTTGATGACATTTGTTTAGATAGAAGGGCCCTGACTCCCATTTATACTTGTGCCGCCTTATGACATTCTGGCATTAATTCTCTCTACATTCAGTTGTCTCTAGCAATAAAAAAATCTTGAATAACAAAAATATTTGCATGAGAGATTATAAAATTATTCTCATTTACGTCTTGAAAACTCAACGTTGAGAGTATGCTCTTGTCCCAGAACATTATTTTTTTATTTGGATATGCTTTCAATATTGTTTTTACTAATAAGCTATTAGTTACAGATCAGGAGGACTTAGCTATCTGATGAATAAGGTAAGAAGGGAGAAATATTGTGGGCAGAAATTGACTCATCTCCCTAACTTGAATCCTACATGGTTTAGTATCTATGCAGTGCTTGAGCAATTTTGCTAACTTAAGTGCAAAGCAATAATTACCAAAGAGTTGCAGGGGGAAATGTGTAGGAGTCTCCCTCCTTATGCAATGTACTTTAGCAAGTTGGGCACGGAGCCAGAAATCAGGAAATTTAGTCTTTAGCCTTCAACTGCTGAGCAGCACGGCTGTGGTACTGCTCACAGCTTTCTGAAGCTGGCTCCCCAGTTGCCTCAGTTCTAGGCTTTAAAGCAATAATAACAACAGAGGCAGAAGTCTCCAGGCAGAGCTGGGCTCAGAGTGATACTAAGCACAAACAGGCACACGTATTGCCAGCAGCTGCTACAGCTCAGTATTTTTCAGGACAAGGCTTTCATTAAAGAACTGAGGCTTTATTTCTTTGCTGTTTAACTTGTTGGGATGTAAAAGACTGGTTTAATTTTTTTTTTGTCCCCTATAATACTTGTTAGTTTTCTGACAATCTCCCCTTTTCTGTTATTTAAATTTCACTATTTATCAAATATAACTAAGACTGTGCTTCATGAAGTTATTCTGCACAGGAATTTGCCACCACAGAAATTCTTGCAAGATCAGATACAGCTACAGAGGAACTTGCTAAAGTCAGCAATTATACTAGTGAAGATGTTGCCCTGGTGTGTTTCCTGGAAAAGAAACGTTGCTGTTACATTTCTTTTAAAACAAAACAAAGCAAAGGAAGACAAAACAAACAAACCCATACACCAATACTGTAAATATCCCCTTGTGTTTTAAGATAAACTTTCCTCTTTCTGGGCAATTCTTCCTTGCAGTACCCTCCAGCTAGTAGTTGCAATGAAAAAAAAAAAAAGAAGTTGTGAAAAAACAAGGACTAAGATAGTCCCATCTATGTTTCAGCTCATATAGATGTTTAACAGGTAGGGAAAAATTTTGACACTAAAAGCAAACTAAAAGACAATTTAAGCAAAGCTTATTTTCCTATGGTTAAGTAACAGGTAACGCAGCTTGTTACTCATACATCCATTTACATGTGGACACTTTAAATCTGATATAGTTATTTTCAACTATGTCCAGGTATTGAGAGTGATGAAGAAATAAGACACTTGGATGAGGAAATAAAAGAACTGAATGAATCCAATCTTAAAATTGAAGCTGACATGATGAAACTTCAAACTCAGGTATGCCATAAATGTGAAACCTTTTCTTATTATATGTTTAAGCATAATAAATAAATTAAATGCTATGTAAATGCTGTGTTTAAAAATAGCTAGTCTCCTGTGCACTTGTTTTTCCAAGTTCTTGTTTGGTTTTTGTTCTGTAAATAAGCAGCAGGTATTGTCTTAAAGATCTGGTGAATGGCAAATTCAGGGCAGTTTGGAGCTAACCTTGGCAAGCAAAAAAAAAAAAACATACTTACCCAACAAAACATTCATTTCCCTTTGTTGACCAAACATTTGTTTAGTAAACCATGCAGCTCCTATGACTTGAGTTTTTAAGGATGATAATTCCTCTTCCTAACCCACTCCAAGTCTTAGTGAGAGTTGACTTTGTCTTTATGTGTACCCAAGAAAATCTTCCTGGTTTAGTGCATCCAGTCAGTTACTCATATAGTTTGAATCTTGCCTACAGACAACACCTGATAAAGAATGTTTACCTTTTGCTAATTTGTATAGCAGATGATTTTTATGGGAGTTATGGAGAAGAGTTATTGTCTTTCATTATTTTGTATACTGGAGAGATTAAGCTGGCTTTAAGATGCTGATAGTGGTTCTACGGAGTGAGTTGTATAGGCTCACCCCTACAGAGACTCCCACATGCACCTGGAAGTTAACCTTGGCAGACTGGGTAAAAGCAAAAGCAGAAGCTCGCTCAGAATTTTCAGAATAACAGTGAAAAGAAAAAAGTTCCTAAATGAGATCTGTGAACAGAATATAAGCCTAAACTTATCTGAGCCAAGTTGAGTCTAACTTTACCCTCCCTGTATTTGTACCACATTGGAATGAGCAGTGTTCACTCAGGCTGTTTTTGCAACAACCACTGCCAGTGTGGTCTAAACAAGGTAGAAGTCTGTGCCACCTGTCCTGGATCTAAACAATCTGGCTTCACACCACAACAGCTGTGCGGATATCCAGCCCACACTGCACTGCAGGGGGGCTGTGCTCCGTGTCTCGGGACACTTGGTTCTCTCTGGTGATGACTGTGCTATTTGCACGGAGATTGCCCAATTTATGCACTCAGATTTCTTCTCCCCGGTTAAGGCAGTTTGACCAGCAAAGCCTGAACTGAGCTGAACTCCAACAGAAACCATAAATCTCCTACCTCCTTTTACTCTGTCCCAGTCAGGTATTAGACTGCTACAAACACCCTCCAGAGGAGAGGTTGTAGTGGATGGCAAGCAGGCAAAAAGGCGTTTCTCACACTGGGCAGTTTTGCTGTGTGGGAAGGAAGTAAAGTGGCCACAGCAGGAGGCAATTAAGTAGTGCAAAGAGGGGCATACTAATAAGGGTAGGGCGGGCATGACAATCATGGATATGACTGCACTGATCTGTGCCTTGTGGAGCTGTGGCTGGGTACAGGGATGGCAGCCCTTGGTTCTGCCCTGCCGAGCTGTCTGCTCCCGGGACAACGAGCAAGGTAGGAGGGAACCAGGCCCTGCCATTGCTGTTTTTGTTTTTTTCAGCCCTGATTTTGACATATAAAGCTTTCAGAGCTGAGTATATCCTAGAGCTCTCACTTCAAAAAGATACATTTTTTTTTCTACCTTGGATGCTTTTTCCACCTTGGCTGCTTTTTCCTGCTCTTTCCAAGATGCTTCTTTCCGTTCTGTTGATCAGAGCTCATCTTTGTGATGTGTGCTCAACCTCTCAGTTTCCTTTCCACTCTTTTTCCCTCATTGTTTCCAGTGCCAGACCTGTTGCTAATCCCAGCCAGCCCAGAGCTGACCCAGGAGCAGGGCAGGAAAGCAGCACAACAGCTAATAACCGTGCCCTTGCTATTGTGGTCGAGCAGCAGGGATGCTGTAAGAGCAGGAAAGCAATGTAAACATCAGCCTCCTTTCGCCTTCCCTCCACCAGCCCTGAGGCCACACTCTCCGTCACAGCTGCACACTGACCTTCTTCTCTAAGCTGAATTCCCTCCCCCCCACTCCGGGGCACACTCCAGTTCCTTGCTGCCACAAGGTTTCTCCGGGAACCAGCAGCAAAGTCCATCGTTGAAGAGCAAATACAACCTTTTCTTTACTCTGAATGTTCCCTGGAAAAGTTATGTCTCTCCTAAAATATACATAGCTGAGTCTCAGATTCATCAGGGCCTCTCTTGTAATCACTCAGCTGATATTTTGGGTTCAAACTGCAGTAACAACACTGCCAAGGGTTTGTCTGTGTTTGTGCCTGCCTGTGTCTTTTAGATCACATCTATGGAGAGCAATTTGAAAACGATAGAAGAAGAGAACAAACTCATAGAGCAGAACAACGAGAGCCTGTTGAAGGAGTTAGCTGGCTTAAGCCAAGCCCTTATCTCCAGTCTCGCTGACATTCAGCTTCCACAGATGGTAAGACCACAGCCAGCAGCTTCAGACCTTCTTTTGAGACTGTCTTGCCAGCACTTGAAGCAGATGAGCAAGCTCAGGGACCAGTAGGAGCACCGGAGCTGCATTAGCAGAGAGTACTTTTAGGCTGATTTACTTTGCAGAGATGCAGGATCATGAAGTCTGTGTGGCAGTAGGCATAGTTGCTTCCAGGACTGAGGCAGCCCTGGTATCTCTGCCCTGTCCCACACCTTGTAAGGCAGGCTTTTCCCTCGTCCCTCCCCATCTGAACACCCACCCTGCACAAAGAGTGAAAACTCCACACTGATAAGAATCCTTATTTACACAACTCCCATATCAAAACATTAACCTGTTTCACACAAATTATTTTTCTGGAGCCAACCAAGCTCTATCTTCTCAAAAATTTCACATCTTACTTTCAAACACAGGCCAAATCCACAGAGGTACTCATGTTTCTATTCCCTTTTCCAAATGTCAAGCATGTCACTGGAAGATTAAGTAAGGACAGTTAGGGGGAATGTCAGTCACAATCCCAGAGCCAAATTGGCCACAAGAAAAAAAAAAAAAAAAAAAGAGTTACACCAACCATAATATCTCCAACTCCTTTTCTTGCTTGGAGAGAGTGTGGATTCCCCAGGACATGCTACTCCTGTAATTTCCACAACCCCTCCATTAATTTGGATGGCTGCCCTGTTTATGGCTTCTCCCCAGTTGCCATATCGCTCCTTTGACATGCTTTGGGGTTGGGTGTTTGGGTTTTTTCAGCCTCAATTTTACCTCCTACAATTATAATCTGTTTTGTCTCCATTTAGGGGCCAATCAGTGAGCAGAATTTCGAAGCATATGTAAATACACTCACAGACATGTACAGCAATCTGGAACGGGACTATTCCCCCGAATGCAAAGCTCTGCTGGAAAGTATCAAACAGGCAGTGAAGGGCATCCATGTGTAGGATGTGAAAGCTGCTGGGCAACAGAAATTACTTAACAGCAGTAAACTCCAGATGGATCTGTTAGGAGTTCATGTACTGCTAAGGGGTGTAGGTTGCCATGCTGCATTTACAATTGCAACATTGCACTAATTTTTTCCCAGCTGACATAAAAAAAAAAAAGAATTAAACCACAACAGACTATTTGTATTAACAGCAATGCACTCTGTTAGTATATTGTATTTATTTCAGTACAATTTCTTTTTTTTTCTTGTTTTGCACTTAGTTTTTGTAAAGTGAATGTAAAAAGTGTGTGCAACTATTTTTTATATTTTTTATTTATTTCTAATCAAAGAGTTGTTTTTTTTATCTTTTAACAGCATTTTTGCGGCCTGCCATATTTTTACAAATGTGTTTATTAATTTATTTTCCAATGGGATTTTAAATAGACTGAAAGCTCTACTGTAAATTAAATAACTTGCTGGGTTTGTACAGGAAGAAAAAAAAAACACAACTATGAAAGTAACAAATTACTGAACTGTGGTCCTAGTTTTATTTTCCTCACATCCTGCTTTTTTATAATGGCTTTGTATCAGAAATGGGTTTGCAGTAACATGTGAAGATGCATGGAATGAGAAGATAAATGGTGCCCACTAGTGGGGAACTTGGGCTCTTAAAAGCACAGTATGCTGGAAAACAGTGTGTTAAAGAATATGTTAGCAATAATTGAAATATAGCAATCAGCAAAGCACTTGACTTGGGTGTGTGATTTAGCCTATGAGAATGATTATTAAAATGTTTCGAGAGAACTTCAGATTTATTTTCCCACTGCAGTTTTTGTTCCGAGTTAGCTCATGGAGGGAAATGACAATTATCTCTAAACAAGAAGGGCAATTAGGTAGCTACTGGTACTCTTTTAGTATGAGACGTTGAGGTTTTAAGCAAGTGACCAGTATTGCAACGGATTTGGATTTAA
Organism: Pomatostomus ruficeps; assembly: GCA_013400735.1. Lineage (NCBI taxonomy): Eukaryota > Metazoa > Chordata > Aves > Passeriformes > Timaliidae > Pomatostomus > Pomatostomus ruficeps. Next base: position 16,571 of record VYZT01028126.1, on the reverse strand, counting down.
AAAAGCGCAAACACATCCCAAGCTGAAGGCTTTGTACATAATGAGTCGAATGCCTCTCCCCTGAAATGGCATTTAATCCTGGTTTGAAGGTAATGGCAGCTGAGGAGGCAGTGGTCCGAAGGGCAGCAACACCCCTCTGGCAGCATGGTGGTCGCTTGACCCCTTGCATGACCAGTAGCAACACCGTGACTGGTTTCTCCCATCCTTCTTCTCTGAGACTAGGCTGATACTGAACTTGTCACCAGTCTTGTGGCAGGGTACCAAGTGCTGCAGACAGACAGGTGGAGGTGTGGACAGATGAGCACTTGCGCAGGGGCGCGGGCATGTGCCTCAGTATCCGGTTAGCCTGGGTGTGTAACTTCTGAATCCGTCAGAAACTAGCGGTTGCGGTAACAGAGGCAATGTCTATTTCAGGGATTGTAAGTAATTAAGCATTGTTTCAGATGTTTTTTTTATATTTATTTTTTTTAAGAAAAAGGTATAACCAACCAGCTAAACTGCCTTTTTTGTATGCACACACACCTCATGTGCATATGTGCCTCAGTGTAAATGTATACATGGATCTAGCGTGTGTTTAATTTTCCGTGCTATAATGAAAGTGTTTATTTTTATTAGCCGCATTTATATTTAGATTGAATATGATGGCATTCACAGGCTTGACATATACAATTATATTATTACTGTTCCTGCACAAAACTACTATTCAGAAGTGATTCAACTCTCATGCACTGTGGTCACTGTTCTGCATTAGGTGGGGCTTGCTTTTTGTTGGGGGGTTGATTCAACTCTCCCATCTTAGTTTAGACAGGGGAAAATGTGTGTTCTTAGGAGCTGTGTTTATTTTTAAATTGATTTTTCAAAAGCTACCATATGTGCTGCCTAATATAAATAGAACACCAAACAAAAATTTGCTATTATTGTTCTTGCTTAAAACACAAAAAGCAAACATTTGTTATACTTGTTAAATGCATACAAAATGAGTTCACTCATTACAAAGACTAAAATTTAATTTACTAAATATTTTAACAAATTTCTTACATATTTTATTTAAGTAAAAAAAATCTCTTACTGACCTATGTATTTATTATTATGATTTACTATGGCTTCAGGTTAATTTATCTGTGTTTGGTTGTTTGCTCAGGATGTTCTGTGAAGTATGTTTGTATTTATTTGCCTCCCTTGTATTTGATGTATTTTGTAATGTGCACTGTTTTTTTTTCTTTGTTTTTCTTTTTTTTGTGTTTAAATGCATTGATGAGCTATACTGTAAATTAGACCTTTTGTAAAGAGCAATGATGTATGCATTTTTTTTAATTTTGAGTAGTTTGTATACTGTTTCTTCATACAATTAATATTTCTTACATCGAAACAACAAAATTGTGTTCTGTGCTGTACATTTGGTGTATGGTAGAAAATAAAATTGATAATGAAATATTGCAGCAAGCTCGTTGGGTTTTTTAGCCTCTAGATGCCGACTTATATTACAGTTTCTTAACTGCACCTGGCACTATATGATGTGTCAGATTTTTCACTTGCTTTTGTGTACAAAATGTGTCATCCTCATAAGTAAATTTCTGATATAAATAATTTAATTAGTGTTTTACTTTGTCAATTTGAAATAAGCAGAAGAAAAATAGGAACGTTTAAGAAGTCCTTTTCATTTCTGATGGGAAAAAAATATCAAGATGATAATCACTGCATTATTTAATGCATTCTTTTCTTGGCAGTTGTAGACTTCATTTATACTGATAAAGTACAGGATTTGTGCTGACCTTTAACAGTTACTAAATGATGTTTAAACATAAAAGCCATTGTAAATTTTCCAGCAATTTGGAACCGCCCACTGTTCCAGTGCAATTTTCTGCTGAGAATTGCAGTTCTTAGAGTTTGCAGAAATAAAAATGTGCTGGTTTTAGAAAGATAATATTTCCAACTAATGGACTTTCTTTTTTCACTGCTCGTTGTAGCGAAAACAGGCCAGTTTTATTTGGGATGCATGCTAATGGCTTCAGGAGCATTTCTTGTCTCAGATTCCAACTTTCCACAGATAGAGAGTAATTTGCATTTGGAAAATAAGGCAAATTTAAATGCCATAAAGTAGCTGATAATTATTTATTTGAATAGTCATATTTAGATAAACCAAAATGGACTGACACATTTTAAAAATGACATGTCCTGCATTTAGGTAGGAGAGAATTTCAAAATTTGCATCACACGAATCCAGGATGCTCACAAATCTTGCCAGGTTCGAAGAGTCAGCAAGGGCTGGAACGAAGACAGACCTGCCATAGGAAGCTCTGCTCCACTAGGCTTCAGAGTTTTCTTTGTTCTAGGACACTTATCCAAGGACAGCATAAACTGGTTCTTTTTATTAAGCCAATTATTTGTTATTTACATAATATGACAATGAATATAAAATAATATTTTTAAGGGTTCTTACACATTTACTATTTAACTTCCACTGTGGGTCTTTATATCATGAGACACTAGTGAGACAGTTTCTTCTCACACATCACAGATGAAGCAGAAACAGGTCTCCCTTAGCAATATGACTTAATGCGAAACAGATAAAGACTGAGGCCAACATTTTCATTTTGTCTGGCTGCCTAAATTCAAATCACAAACTTAGAAGGCCTTATTGTCAGACAGACAGCTCTTCACATGTCATTTTTAAAGTTCTATACTAAATATGATTATCTGCTGTTTATAAGATTGGGGAAAGGCTGTGGTATGAGGATATTAGGCTCTACATACACCTAAGAAAACTATTATCTATTCTCAAATGTTACAGCAACTGGAGACAAGGATTGTGAGCAGAAAAGCACTTTTCCTAGTGGTTTTGGATAGGAATATGATATCCACAGTTAATTGATTAAATTATTATTGTCTAAAGACTATCTACATTCATCTTTAAACAACTTGCTCTGATAATGTTTCAGTGTTGAAATTGTGGCCTTTCTCCATTAAGAAAAAGAATAAACACTTAAGCTATATTCATTATTAAACTAATAGAAGCTGGGGGGTCAGGGATATCCCAAAACAACAAAACCCATTGTGCTTGAACAAACTTTCAAACCATTTTAATCTTCTGAAGTTCCCATTTTTGACAATTATTCTGTACCTATGCCTACAGAAGGGGAAAAAGTACTTAATTCAGTAAAAATACATAAATTCTAATTATTGAATTAACTTGAAAGGAACTGAAGGTTTAAATACTAAAGAGAAGGAAGGGGAGCAAGACCAGCCAACATCTGTTGTCCTGACAGCTCAGGAAGCCTATCCTCTCTCTTAACTTAATCATGATGAAGATTTTTGAGTCTATGATGTAAAAAACAGATTCTGTAGAAAACAGATTCTGTTTTCTACTGCAATTTTATTTCTGGTTACTAATTAAGCATCTCTTCTGTCCTGCTGACTCAGTGTATATATCTAACTATGAAATGACTTTTCTACTCAATGCCTCTTCGTCCTACTTACACTGTACTTTTAATAAGTCACAGGCTTTCTTGATGGGAATTTGTTATCATGCAGTGACACAGTGTTATGACAGAAGTCCTCTCCTTGGTTTCCTCCTGTATTCCTTCAGTGCAGTACATTTCTACCTGTCTTGGCAATTCTGCTGTGTTTAAAGTTTTTTTATGATTTATGCAGCTGTGTAACTTGGATGCTGCCAGGAGATCTGCACCAAAGTCCTTTGTTCAACTTGCTCAGGATACTATGGGATGATCGAGCTCCATTTAGCTTTTGTGTAATGTAGGACAGTGACCTAGTTTCAGTACCTTTCAATATCTCATTCTGGCTTGGTTTTCTTCTGTCTCTTTTGCTCTAGTAAGTCTTAGACAGCCAAGCTTACACATAATTGCATCAGGGATTAGTCTGATTTCCTGTCTGACTTCATGGTACAAATTGCTTCAAATGCATTTCATTCTTAAGGAATGTTCCCAGGGACATTGTCTAAGTAAATCTCATGACTCCTCAGTTATGTGATAGCAATTACTATTTAGGTTGCTGCTGTCTGCTTCTGAAACTGTTACTGCACAAGATTTTTTTCCAACCAGCTTTTAGTGCCCAGCACCAGATTTTGGTGCCCAGCTTCACATCCCTTGGAAGGACCTCATTTTTAGAAGCTAAATGCACAGCTGTTTTTGCCAAGCAGGGCCTTTTCCAAATTCCCTTCTCTGGCCAATCCAAATTCCCAGCTATTAAGTTTTATATTATTTCTTAGCATTTATATCTCTATATATATCTGTATCTCCCTCTCTCTCTCTCTCTATATATATATATCGTGTTAACACTTATTTGCACAAACAATGCACCATAAAATTCCAGGTGGGTACTTGTACCCATCCCAGGTATTGAAGAAAACATCTTTCTTTTTTCCCCCTAGCCTGATTCTAAACCTTATCAAACGCTTTGTTTACTGCTTGTGCACACCTTTTTTATTTTTTTTTTTACTTTTTTTTTGTTTACTTCTGACAGAAAGAAAAAAGAAGAAAAGACAAAAGAATTAATCTCATTCTTTGTTTAACTGAAGATATTTTCTATCCAAACATTTCCCTGAAGCCGGGCTAGGGTTGAAGCTATCTGGCTAGCAAAATTCCTTAATTACAGTAATATGTAGCATCTTATGTGTATCCTCTGCTTACTTTTAAAACAATAACTAAAATTTGGATTAGGACCCAGGTTCTATTCTATAATCCTATTTCAAATTTATTGAGATGAAATTGTTCTGATCCTTTAGATGCAGGATGAGCTTAGCTCCTTTGGGAGGTAAGTGCTTAGAATTGGGACTTGGTTTCTTTAACTCTGATGTATGGTCAAAAAGGTTTTAGGGAAGGAATGAAGATTTTAAAAACCTCATAAACACTTACCAGGAGAATGTGTGTAAATTGAATTCCTTCAGCGGAATTGCAGCACCATCTCCACAGACTGAAGGGCTGAGCTCTTTGCACAGACACAGGTGGCAGAGGCACTGCATATGAAGCATCAGTGTTGAAGACTGGGAGGGGATGTCTTGTGTTTTCCAGCTGGCAGGAGACAAAATGGCACCTCAGAAATATCACCTTTAGGCCCTACTCTGGCTTATAGATAACCCTGAGCAAGACTCTGTTTCCACATATGGGAAATGAAAATGACTCCAAAGTGTATTGGGAATGGGCAATGCCAGTCTTACACAGGGGCATGAGGTACAGGCATGTCTGTGCAGTGAGGGAGAAATGGCCAGAGCAGGGATGTAAGGGCATATAGCCCCCACAATTGATTTTTTTTTCTTTATACAACATTATTAAAGTCTTCATTTTATTGCTCTGCTTCTTACATTGTTTCCCTTGAAGATATCTTCCAGTTAGTGCTGCTGGCCAGTCTCAAACTAAATTTGCAAAATGCAGAAGCTAAATCTCAAAACATGAGCAAAGGCTATAAAAGCAGAAGTATTTTATTAAGATAATAGAGCTCCTACAGATTTTGTGAAAAATCAGCTGATTGCTATGAGAGCAAAATTATGATTCATGAGAAGAGGGAAGAGGAGGGAGGTTCAGTTGTTACAGATTCTCTTTGGCGAGGGCCAACTCCAGATCAGAATGACGTACAACTCATAGTAGCAGCAAGAGTTAGTGCAAAGCTGGCCAGAGAACTATACTCGTGTGCTTGGTGTAATGTCAAGGGATGCAAACAGTAGAAGTCTTTTGTGTGAGTGCAAATATTTGAGCAAGAATGAAGGTAAACAAGCAGTGGCTATAGGCCTGTGTTTATAGTGACACTTGACAGGGTTAGGGCACAGGGCAAAAAGCCACAGGAGTCCCTTGGGTGCCACACTACATCAGCTCCATCCAGTGCAGAGCAGGCCTGTTTTCCAAATGTGTGTCTTTACCCATTTTGTTATGCAAAATACCCTCGCCAGCTTGCTATGGCATCGTCAGGAGCAGTGCTACTAACCCTCCTTCCCAGGGAAGCACACACTACCTCTGAGCTCTGGTTTACCTCGGGATAAGTTCATATCTGGAAGAAGGAAGGTATTAGCCAGCAGCAGCAGGGTAGGCTAAGCCTTGCTGGGGAAGACTCCAGGGGTGCAAAACTCCGATGGCCAGCATGCCTACTTTCGCCAGCTGAGGTTTGGTGGGGGTGGTGGTGGGGAGGAACCAGAGTACTGGTTGTGTGCCTTTTCTCCTCTGCCTGGGGGCACCTTCCCACGTGCTGCCAGACCCAACCAGGTAGCAGCCATCCAGCTGTGCTTCCTCTCTTTTCCCCCCTCCATACTCAGGCCAGGCTGGAGGCAATCCTTGCTGGGTTTTTTTCTGCAAGAGGCTTAAATCTCCTTTCACCATCTTGGGAGCATAGTGTGACTGCAGCCATCGCTGGCTGGCCCGGCTGCCACTACTCATGATGCCCTTTTTATTACCAGATTAGAGAACATTGTCGTGATGTGCATGAAGCCTTCCAGATAAGGCGCTGTACAAGTTCCAGCAGGTTCCAAATACAACAGCAAGGCTTTCGCATCCAGCCCACAGGATCAGAGTTTATTTCCCCAATGCAGGCAGCTTTGCACTGCCTTCCTGTTAATTAAAGTAGTGATTACAATACTGCACTGTTTACATGCAAGATTTTGCATGGTCTTGGCCATTCACGTGCAAATGAACTTGTAAGCCTTTCTGTGCCCTAAAATCTGCTGATGTCAGTCTTCCAATTCTAACTTCATGTTGTAGGACATGTGGTTTTCTATAGCTTAGCTTTGATGCCCCCAAGTCATATTATCTCAATTCTGAGCTTCATTATGATAAGTCTTTCACTGGTTTTAAATCAAAAACTTCAATTGTACCATACTTATTCAGCTTAGGTTTTGGCTCCTGAAGGCAGCAGTTTTAATTGCATCATTTGTATAGTGGCCCAATATGTTTTGGTGTGAAAAGTGCATTATCACGTTTAATTTTGCCTTATTTTCCCCATATGTTTTATTTACACTAAAACTTCAGATGGAAAGGGATGAGGCTTTCCCCAGTGTTCCCTCATTCTCTCCTCAGTGTTTTTTATTGAGCTAAGACCACACTATTTTCTTTTGTTCTCATCAGTTGAGGTTTTAGGGAGCTGTTTATTTGTAGGGTAATTCTTGTATTTATGTAGAGCAAGGCATTAGACATTTTTATCCTCTACTTATTAACAAGCCAGATGGTACCGGCTGCTACCCACACAATTCCAATTATCAGATGGCAAACTGAAATATACGTGGGGCAAATGAGAAGATGTATATTAAAGAAGCCTCATATAGAATTGGCTTCTCAGAGATGTTGATTTACAAAGGGGTACTAGCAATTAGGGTATAACAGCCTGCTGCTGAATGTACAGCATTGGCCTAGGGGCACAAGCATTCAGCCTCCAAAATTTTAATACTCTCTCTCTTTCCCCTATAGTATGAATATGTATCTTTGAAATCCGATTCAGGTCTTTCATCCTTTAGATTTCTTGTCTACTTCAGAGTGATATGTAATATCAAAGCCAGTCAGTAACTTAAGATATCCCAGAAAGATGCAGAGGAGCTGAAAATCAGCATGAAGTCTGTTCATCACATCTCCTAATACACTCTCATACACCCCTTGGCATGTAACCCAGGAATAGCTGTAACACTAAAATCTAGGGTCCAACCAGAAACTGCTATTCCAGGTCTTAAATGTACCTAGAAGTTGCAATTTACACATGGATTTTTGCTTAAGAGCAACTCTTAACTTCAGGTTTAAACATAGGAGGTCTGGTCATGCCAGTTATGGTTGGCTTCATGGTCTTTTAAAACAACTTTTGAAATTTCAGAACGTAGACCAAGTCCTTATTTAGGGATTCACCCTACATCATAGACATAGGCTGATAATAAAGAATTAGTGTTTTCATGGGCAGATTTATATTGCTTTGTTGTGTTGGGGGGGTCATTATGTGGTTTTGGTTTGGTTTGTCTTTTTTTTTCTGGCCAGAAGACACAATCTCTATAGGAAAAGTTTTTGGATAAAAACTGTGCTCTTATGCTTCCTTTTTGACATAGAAATAACACACACAAGTTGTCTGGGAATATGGTGAATTATGTGGGAAACTTTTTGTGTGACATTTTTATTCCATTTCTCCACTGGCTCAAGCTGAAAGTGCTAAGCCAAATGAAACTGAAGAAAATTGATGTCCTCAGGTCAGATCAGCTAAAGAAAAAAGTTATTTCAGCTAAAGTAATGGCTTTCTAAAGTTCTTCAGTTTTGATATGGGCTACTAGCAGGTTAATCATCTAGATGACTGCATTTTGCAAAAGTTGCAATGTGAAGCATTTCAGATTGTTTCTAGTTTCTGTTTATAGTATCCAATCAAGAGAACACCTTCTCTTTCAACAGCTGCTCTCACAATGCAAGGGGAAGGGTACTCTCCTTGCAGCTGTTCCTGCCGCTAACATTTATAACCTATAGGTCTTGGCAAAGTGTCTTAACAGAATGAGTTTGAAAAGCAAATCTGCATGGTTTAACACCATTTCCACTTCAAACAGCCGACCACATGCAAATGGCACATGTGCAAATTCTCACTCCTATTCATGGAGGAGTGAAAGATGGGCACAGGCATTTGTCTGCCATTTGGTTACACAAGTGTATGAATCTGCAACTGTGAAGAAGCTGCTTCCATCTGTGAAACGGGGGGCCTAATAATGTCCCTTTCATCCAGCTGTTAGCAGTAGACTTGAGCAAGACCTGCAGTGGTCTCTAGAATTCTCTCAATGAGATCCTTTGTGTGAATCAATGGCACAGATATTCACACAGTCTTGGCAAGTTCAGACAGAGTTTTGTACCTGGCTTAATAGGTACAAAAAACCCAAACCAAACTCAAAACATTGTCTAGTACTTGTTTACTCCAGTGAAAGAAGCTGATTGCCTTCTTTATGTTACAAATATTCCTCAAAAGGGTCAGGCAAAGTAGAGAGATTCAAAATAAGCATCTCCTTGTAGATCCAAGGTGCAATTTCCAGTCTCTCCCAGCCTACACAACTGCCACAGAGGTTCACTTTTTACTTCAGTGCCCTAAAATCCACCAGGCCAAAGTTTCATTTGATTTATCAAAATAAGAAAGTCAACACTGGATCAGGTGCTTGGAGATCGCTGACATCCTAATTATTGTCAGGTCTGGATTGCAAAGAAGTGATTCAATAGCTGAACATCTGTGTACTTGCTCACATAGAGTTGCTGTTTCACCCACAAGCAGCTGTGGAATAGTCAGGCAAAATTCTCTACATGGTGATAATTACAGTGTGCTTTACAAAGAAGACATAGACATAAGAGCATGCAATCAGATTGGGGTTTTTAACTTTGGAACAGAGAAACACTGCTAGATCCAAGGCTAATATACATAAAATAGGTTTCTCAGCCAAAAGAGAGGAGCATTTAGTTAGATCTGAACGAGGAATTAGGAAAGCCACTTACTAAACAGGAAACTTTCTCCAATCTTAGTTTTGTTTCTGTAGAAGCGATGCTTAAGAACTAACCCAAGCACACAAACTCTTCCAGAGACTGCAATACAACTGATTGTCTATGGATCTGCAATTTTCTTTAATATGCTTTTATTTCTTGCTACATGTGCCTGCCTGCTCTGTCCTAAGCAGTGGTGTTAGCTATTATATTATCATTACTGACTACCATCGTAGTGGTGACAGCTGAGTACCGTTATCAGCTCATGATCTCTTCATCTCCTACCTTATGCTCTTTCAGTCCCTCAGTCACATCTTTAGATGAACATTACTGCATCCCAGAAAAAAAAGAAAAAATCAGTGAAATCTTTTTCTCAAGGCAATCTTTCAAGGCAGGCAGCTATGTGCTGCTGAAACAATATAAAGTAGAGCTGAAATGAAACAAAATGCAAATTCATTAATGCATTCCTTGTGTGCAGGGATGCCTTTTCTAGGGAAAAGGCATCCCTACACACAAGCTCAACAGAAGCTCAACTTTCTTTTTCATTGCTAGGAGCTGAAAGGCATTCAAGTATGAAACAGTGCCTTCCTTGGGTTAATTCTGACACTTTGGATTCACTGTTCCAAGGTTCACATGGGAGTACAAGTGGGCTAGTGTGATGTTTTGGAGATCACTACCCATACAGCCAGAGAGAACAGTCTCACCTCAGGTGAACAGAGCTTCCTGGACTGAGGCAGGAATGAATATATCATAAAACCTAAGGATTATGCCAAAGTGCAAGAAGATTAAATGATGTCAGGGGTCCAACATTTATTGGAAAATGGCTGCATTTTATTGTCACAGGGGTTTCTGGTACAGTGATGACTGCATAGCAAATTCCTTTTTTAAGCAATAGTTTAGTCCATGTGTTTACATTACATTTATGGAAAAGAGAAAGAGAAACCAAGTTTCTACTGTTTTGGGTGGGATTTTTTTTTTCAAAAGTAAGTCTTGTTTTTGCATCTGAAATATTCAAGAACTGTATTTTGTTCATCATCTGAATAAGTTCCAAAATGTTACAACTTTTTGTCTGAGGGAAGATATTAGGCACAGCAAGATTTGTGACAGAAAAAAAAAAAAGATGTCACTCTATAAAAACAAACCAGCTGTCAAGGTTTTGGTTGTTCCCTTAATAGGTAGCTGTGGAAAAGCATTGTTTGGATAGAATAACTGCGAATCTGGGATTATGGCACTAAGCAGGGTGCACAGGAGGAAAATAAGGAAATGGAAGATTTAATTTAAAGTAAAAAATTTAATTTAAGGGAAAACTCATTGGAGAGGAAAAGAGATGAGGAGCAGTAATGGGAGCCCCACTCCTGCCTGAAGTCAGGGCCAGGTAGAAGACAAAGGCTGAGCACTGACTAAGTAGAATGTGCCTCTGCTGAGACTAAATATAAAATTCTGACACACTTGGAACAAAGGTGTGTGGGTCAGTGGGTGCCTATCAGTGGCTCTGGGTGCTTAAAGCACAGGGTGCTTAAAGCACAGGGTATCCAGCACTGAGGGTAGTGTGGGTCCCCCACCAGGGAAAGCTGATGGGGCGGGTGCAAGCAGCCTCTGGCTATGGGGAGAGGCACTCGGGGTTTCCTGGCACAGGAATAGACCTGCAGTGCCCAGCTCTGGCCCAGATGGCAACCCCCTCACTTAAAGCCTGCAGAGAACTGTCCTGCAGGTCCATGGTTGCCTGTGTCCCTGAGGGGTACTCAACACTCTTGTGACAGCAGTCCCCAGGGGGCTTGTAACAACTAATACTAGCTGGGGTTCATCCTCTCGTATTTTGTACCCCACAACAGAGAACAAAAATTCAGCAAGATGCTTAAACGTGTCAGTGTGAGTTGAACACAGTTGTTCTGCTGACCCTAATGGTGCTATTCACATGCTTAGAGCAAGGCCTGTGCTCAAGTGCACTGCTGAATCAGCTCTTGTGTGCATATTGAAATATAACAGTGATTTCTGCAATCAAGGCCAGTGCCAAGCTCTGCTACACCCCTGCCTAGAGTCAAGATATTAGACCAATGCTGCTGTGTGTAGTAGCTGGCATTGCAGCTCCTCTTCCCAGGGCTGCTGAAGATGAGCAGGAAGCATCCACACAAATTGGCTCATGCTGCTTCTTTAATAATTCATGTATTTTTGCTCTCTTCTATAGTTAATGAACCTCCCCCACCCTCACCCTCGTTCTCTCTCTCTCTCTCATTCAGTCAGTTTGTTGTGGTTTCATGTATCTAATCCATCTGTCACTCGATTATAGCTATCGAGCACCTGTTATGGATTTATAGAGTTTCATTCAAGCTGTTGACAAGTTATTCACAAATTGGCCCTTGTCACACTGTCATCGTGTGGAGTGCACTTTAGTGAATTCTTTTGGGTACACAAAATAATGAACAGAAGACAGCAAGGCTTGTGAATTAAGCAGTTTCCTATCCCCAATATTTAAAGAACCATTAACTAATTGGAAGTTTCTCGTGGGTGATATATTTTTTAAGCCCTTTTCTTAAAATATTTTGTCTTCTTCATGCAGACCCTTTTGCATGAATAAGCATAACACAACTTGATTGAGCTGTCAGGGCAAGCTTTGTTGACAAGGATGCCTTATTCTACACAGCCTATGCTGCAGCTGTGACAAGTTGATCATTGCTTCTTCTGCACAATGCTACTTGCCTAGACTGCTTTGGTACTAGCAGGGAAAGCATAGGGCTGGCTGACTGACTAGCCCTCAGTAGCTGCAAGTCACTTCTCCTCAGGTGGTTATTTGTTTTATTTTGCCCAGAAGGACACCACGCAGAAATCAGGCATCAGAGGCGACAAAGGTCACTATCCAAAAGTGAATCATCTCCTGAACAAAACATTAAGAAAAGTTAGGGTTAAAACCAGGTTCATCTGTGTCTTGAAAAATCCTCACTTTCATAACAAAATTTCAAATATCTCAGTACCAGAAAGTCTGGAAATACATTTTTTTTCACCCAGTTTTTACTTCTGCTCCCATATAGTTGATACTTTTTAGACTTTTGTCCTGCACTGTTCATGTAACTCTTAACTTCTGTCTGTGCACTGCTTTCACTCACCAGATAGTCTTATTACTATAACTAGTTTTTAGTGTTGTAGTAAGGACCTTGAAAGTAATGTGGTACCAGGATAACATAAGCTACAAGAGGATTCTAAAATATTCTCCCAGTGCAGAGTGTTAGTGGTACAGAAGAAGGCGTTTGCAAATACAGGCAAAGTGATTGATCTGTTTGTAGCTATGAGAGAAGTTATTTATGCACAATTTCTCTCAAAACAAGTAAATGTAGTGCATGCATATCTGTACATTTAAAAACTATTTTGTATCAATGAACATATGTACATTTTTGTAGTGCAGTCTGCAAATCCTTTGAATAGGATTCCAGGGCTTCAGTGTTTTGATCTTTGAAGAGGATTTTTTTTTTCTAAATTCAAAAGGAGAGAAACTAAGGTTTAGCAACTACCTTGTCCATATGGGGTGCAAATATAGCACTAGAAAATTAGCTGGCAATTGCAAAGGGGCTAAATTACTTCTGCTCACTTGTTAGCTTAGGGGTTTGATGCTGTAAGATCCATTTGCCTTTGTGGTTTCACGGGGAGAAATCCAGTCGCCCTGATCATTGCTGTGATAAACCAATAGGTGGCAGGACTTCAAAACAAACTGGGAAATAATAAAGCCACGGTCCATTATAAAGAAGTTTAAAATAGGAAGTGCAGCTGCCTCAATAGTTAATCACCTAACAGTTATCTCAGAAGAAGTTATTTTTAGAGATTTTTTGAATATGTTTATAATAATTTAATGTTCAAACCTGTGAACTGCAATTCAGATACTCAGAACAACTTCCAATTAAAAAACCCCAGAGTTTCAGGGAAGTTATGGGTTAAGTTTGCAAAGGTGTTTCGGTATTAGAGAATGCTGATACACATCCATGATTTTTAAAGCATGCAAGATTCAAATTCACACACTTAGATATCTAAATATTTAGTCACTTATGCTGTGTGATACTGTAATACTGTGATACTGATCACCTTGAGGGATCGCAGCATGAATAGGTTATGATAATAAATTCCATTTTCAAAAACAATTTCCTTTGAGCCAGGTCATGCAAGCAAACTATGCACCTGAAGAGGTTTCACTGAGCATTTTAAAACCAGATCACAGTGAATCCATCAGTGCAAATCACTAATGATAACTTCTCACTTGTTGCTATCCAGCACATTCAAATCAGCCCAATCTCAACTGCAGAACCACGGCGATGAGCTGCTCTGAGCCCTGCCTCAAGCAAAAATCCTGCAAGTCCTGACACCAGGGCTTTAGCCTGGATATCTAAACAGTCCTTCTATTAGTGGCTTACCCATCCAGCAGTGCCCTCAGCATGCCTGAGGCTGGCTGTCTCTGAGCACCATGGCAGGAAAATAAATACAGGGCCACCTCTAGATGGAAGAAAAGCCCAACTCCAGACTACCTGACAGCTGAGGGATAATGGGAATAATAGAATAAGTGAGCAGAGGCGGCCTTCAAGACAAGAAGAGGTTTTGACAACTAGGGCACAGGCTGCTTAAGTCGTTGACTTGGCTGCGGTGCCTGCGTCCAGCAGAGCTCCCAGCCAAGGATGTTGAGCGAGGGGAGCCACCTCTAAACTGGCATCACATCAGTTGCTCAAACACATAAGCCCCATTCTTCAGCCTTGCACCATTGGCTAATTTAGGCAGCTTTCCTGCTCAGCTGTTTGCCTTAAAAAGCTGAAAATCCCTTTCTTACAAGCTTAGCAATTCCCATGTAGGGATCCCAAGCTGCAAACAGACACTCAAGTTGATGTTGAAATTCCAAGCTGTGAGCAGTCGAGGAGTTGTGTTGTGCATCTCTGCCAAACAATGCTGAAAACCATCTAAATAAATCCCTTCAAATCCTAAATCTTGCTGGCTGTGAGGAAACTAGGCTAGGGGGGCTTAAATCACCTTTGAAAATTAGTGTAGGATCCTAAGTCACTTATGTGCCTTTCAAAAATTTATCCTTAAAAGTTGGATGCTCAAAAGTGATTTTCCTTCACAAGTACCACTGCTAACTTCAGAAATTATCCCTGAAGTGAGCATGAATAAAAAATTATTCATAGAAATAAGGGTATCACCATCTGTCTGAAAAACAGGGAAGCATAAAAAAGGCCAAACACCACATTGGCGTTCAGGGTTTTTCAATGAATTGCTTTGAAACAAATTGGTTTTCATTGGCTTTAAAAAAACCCAAAAAACCATCATGTGTTCCTTCTAATTTTTTTTAACATATAAATCCAAATGTTTTCTGAGTATCTCTCATGGGTGGTGTGAGCCTTTGATTACAGGATTCTGGTAATGAGGATATTTTTGCCCTTTGAATCGTTTTTTTGGGTGACACTAAAAAGAAGTCTCAGGTGTTTTAGAACTGCTGAAGTATTGCACTGCAAAAACAGTCTCAACACTCTAGTCTTATTTTTGCATGAAAATAAATAAAGGCTTATAAAAATTACATGTTTTACCTTCATTTCAGTTGTTGCTAATCTTTCAGCGTGATTTAGGAGTGTTCCTTTTTATGATGAAATGGTTAAAGGAGCAAATAGCTTTGACAAAAAGAAATAAGTATCATTACAAGAAGCAGCTGTTGAAGATCTGGATAAAACTGTATAAATCTGAGCTAGATTCGAAGGTTGGTTACACCAATTAAAAATCAGCACAAATCTCATTCTTATACATGCTTTTGATGTTGCTGCATTTCCATAATATGCACCTGTAGTGAGACATGAAGTTGAGCAGAACACCTTGTCTTAGGTGTCTACTCTCTTGAGCAAAAGTAGCTTTTGTATAACTACTCATTTCCTTCAAATGCTTTTCTTCTCAGCCACTCTCAAACATTTTAAGAATGGGCTTTTTTTCTTTAATAATTTGTGTATCTCCTATGGTCACATATGGGAGTATTGCACATGTAATGCCGTTTCTAGCACATCCCAAATTTTACATCCCAACCTCCATCTCACTTCCTACTTTCGTGGTGTCTGCTTCCCCTAAAATAATAACTTTTTTCATACTTTAGAAAAGCCACCACTGACAAAGCAAGTCCATGTGGTCTCATCAACCCAACCCAGAGCTGCTTTGGAAAAGGAAAATCTGTGAGGATGTCAGAACAGAATGTGGGGGGAGATTGAGCCAAGACAAAAACAAAACCAAACAAATGGAAAAAAAAAACCAAAACACAAAACCCACCCCCCACCCCCCAAACCAAGGAAAAATTCTTTAGATCTTCTCCTGCTCTGAAGATTTATCTAGTCTTTCCTGTACATCACCATTTCTAGGACTGTTGGTTTGAGTTATCTCTTTGAGCCATAGAGGTAGTTGTGGGGCTGATGTGGCTTTGTGGCAGGCAGTTGTGCTATTTCTTCCACTTGACAAGTATAATCTCCTGCCATGTCTTTTTCCATTAGCTTCTCTTGTTACTGAAGAGATGCTCAGTTTCATAAAAGCTGACATGCCCTGAGAAATTCCATGTACTCTTTCTTCTACAGAGCCTGTGCATGTAGATCTCTGAAGGCATAAAGGAGATTTTTGACTTTGCATAGAACAAAGGCTCCCAAATCCATTGTTAGGGAATACCTGTGGGGGAAAGAAAAACACCAACAAAATCCATCCTACTTGCCTTTTGACATGTACTATAAAAAGACTGAGTTAGTGAGAAATAGCTTATGTGCACAAAATAAAAGTGTACTGTATCAGCCTTTTTCTTCGGGGATTAGTAGAATGAAAATTGATTTATTTTTGGTGGCGTTTCCTCCCCTGGGTCTAGAGAAAATCAAAACTCTAGATTATGCCCAGGTAGAGGTTTTAAAAAAATTCATGTGTGTATGTTTTTTTCCTTAGTTAATACTGTTGAATTTAAAGCTTGCATTAACTAAGACTTAAATGTGGACTACTTCCTCAGAAATTTCTATAACAATATTAAAAATCTTAGTAGCATTTAAATAAATTTTGAAATAAATGTAGTGCTTAGTGCTTAGTGCTTATTTCACTTTCTTTAATTCAGTGATCAACCACAGTCTTAGATGGAGAGGTTCACAGTAATGCATAAATGTAGCTGTTGTGGTTTTAGTA